>JASPKZ010005285.1:485000-647500 GCA_030220185.1 Diploptera punctata | reverse complement strand
TGAACTAAACAGATAATGGAATTCTACGAAAACAGAAGTAAAGCTCCAGTGGATACTATGAAGTGGATTGATGAAGTCAAAAAGGACTTAAAATTGGCAGGAATTACTAAAGATGATATCCCAAACAGATATATATTTAGAATTAAGGTGAATAAGTGGCAAGTTGACCAAGAGGACAAACCGAAGAAAAAACTGGAACAACTTGGACAGATGAGAGAAAACAAGTTCATAGCAAAAGAATGAAAGAAATTTGGGCTCAAAGGAAACGCCTCTAAGTACTTTGCGTAGTCCTACATGGGCTCATCCGCAATTAAAAAAAATAAATATGATTTGAGGGCAGTGAGTTATAGAAAGAATTTATATTTACAAGGAATGATTGAAAAATATGTGCTAAAATGGGGTTTTCTTGAAAGCTTTTGCCCGTGGGAACATGAGTCTACGGTTTGGATATTACTAATAAGTTATTATTATTGTTATTATTATGTTACCGTTTAATGATATTTATTTTTATTCACACATACTCGTCCTATGTTCATTATCTTATCGTATTTGATTTAAATAACCTGATAAGCGAAATTGTCATATGAAAGAAGTAGATAAGTGCTTGTTTGCATGCGACCGTGTGGCCTAATGGATAAGGCGTCGGACTTCGGATCCGAAGATTGCAGGTTCGAATCCTGTCACGGTCGAATTTTTTAATTTATAAAATCTTTTAATTAGGCCTACTACTAATGTAGTTACGCACTTTAGATTATTTTAATTTATTTATATTATGTATAATGTTCCATTATTTGAGGATTACATTAATAGGTTCCAAAGAGGAAACCTCTTATCCTGTAAGTTATTCTCTATATATTTTTTGTCACTTGAGAGTGCTTTAGAGTTGAAAACTACAATATGTTTTAGGGAAGGTATGTTAACTGGAGTTTCAAATTTTATTATTATTATTATTATTATTATTATTATTATTATTATACCTCTATTGTTATTATTTTAATAATTTTTATTTTAATCCAAACTTACTCTTCGTACCTTCATTATTTTGTCGCACTTCCTGGAATCGAATTTATAAGCGAAACTGTGTAAAGGAAGAAATACTGTAATACTGCAGCTGACCGTGTGGCCCAACGGATAAGGCGTCGGACTTCGAATCCGAAGATTGCAGGTTCGAATCCTGTCACGGTCGAACTACTTAAATATTTTATTTTATTACTAGATACGTCGTAACACACACACACACACGCACACGCGCGCACGCATGCACGCACACACACACACACACACGCACGCATATATATATATAGGCCTATGTGTCCAATGCAGTGGTCTCGAGGTAGCGTGCTGCCTTGTCGGCTTCGATTCCCGGTCGGAACAGGCTCCTGGATGAGTTTTTTCCTCACCTGTAAGACAAATGTCAGGAAGCTTAGGGCCTAACGGTCCCTGAAAATAATCCGGCCATCACCATTATCATTATCATCCTACACCGGCGTGGAAAGCAACGGGAAACTACCACATCTATATTTCCCTAGTAAGGCTGCAAAGCATAGCATGAAAAAGCCATGATTGCACCGAAAGACCTGCCCTCGGGCAGAATTACTATGGATAGCTAGGCATATATATCTTCTTCTTCTTCTTCTTCCTTCCAAGTATTAGGCCAAGGCCTGTTAAGATCCTATAGAAAATTTTCCCTCCAGCGATTCATAATACGGCCCAGTGATCTTCGACCTCTTGGTATATAATTATAAACAGCTTTGGGGATCCGATTTGAACTCATTCTTTCTAGATGGTGTTTCCAATTTAGTTGGTACTGTTTAATATATTCAATAGTCTTCAATTCTTTTAAGATATCGGTGTTCCTTTTCCGATCCCATCTGGTGTAACCCGCTGTTCTGCGCATGAATCTCAATATATAGGTATATGATCGAAGATCTTACAAATGATGTTTTTTCCTTTAGTAACCACATTAAAATGATCAAGGTTTAGATTTTAATAGCAATAGTGAAGATAATTGTGTCCTAAACATGTTGCTACTACACATATCCTAGAAGGAAAAGAGAGACATATGCATGTATTTCCATCTCTGTCACTCAGTCTGCGGTGTAAAGTGGCAACAGCATTCTCATAAGGGCAATACTATTTTCTAGACATGAAAATCCCTATATTAGTAGTTAGTGGTTGTGATGGCGCTTGTTAATATATGCTATATATATATATTTTTTTATTTTTATGATTTGTTTTAATTGGCAGCAAGATATGTTATATCGTACATTCGATACATTAATTATTTTTTATTTTTTCAAATGCCCCAGTTTGTCTTTCGACATTCCTGGTGTCTCTCCTGGCATTGCGTACTTGTAACCCACTTCTGAGTTTAGGGCGCCTGGAAGGCGGGGTTACGTTGCCCCGATGATATGATGGGCGATGATGATGATAGTGTTGCGCCAGGAGAGTCCCTAATCCTAAGCTTAACCTAAGATGAATATGAATGATGATGATCGCGATGGCCATATGATTTCGGGGACCGTTTGGGCCTTGAAGTTTTCCTGACATTTGTCTTACAGGTGAGGAAAAACTCCGATGAAAACCTCACCCAGAAAAATTGCCCCGACCGGGAATCGAACCCGGGCCCGCTTCATGACAAGGCAGCACGCTACCCCGAGACCACAGCGGTGGACATACATTAATTATTCGAACTCATGAAGACAATACTTTGTCGATCCGTAACAAAGCGGTTTAAATCGACATGTTTTGGTGCAGAACTGGGGAAATTGCGCTGATTCGAGTTTCCATGGAGGAAGAAGAATTCTCGTAGAATTTTCCTCATTATGTGACCGATATCCACCCATCATCTTGAGGAATTTGGGTAGCTATAGTAGATATCAGTTCCAGGTAAAAAACTAGCTAAAACGGCTGGAGGATCCGACATACTGACTACATATCACCCCTATAATGGCTGGATTATCATACACCTCCATGGTTGAAACGTGTAAGATGTGAGACCAGCATCCGGATGGTAGTTCAAGAAACTTCTAGAATCGTTCAGTTGTATGCTTGCGTTGGCACGAAAACTAGATGTACGGTAGGAAAAATAAAAAACAGGCTATGAGACACTTAAAAACCAATCAGTTCCTACTGGAGACGCATCAGGACCTGCAACGTCTACAGCGTCTTGACTACTAGTACATCCTGCTGATGATGGAAGTTAACTTCCGAAAGACCTAAGTTATTATTTTACATTCATCATTGTAACAAAGTTGAGGATGACGTCACCTGCCAACAGGTACATTTTAATTTTTAATTTTTATCTTATAAAAAAGGTTCCTGACCGTGTTGTGGATCTACTTAATAATAATAATAATAATAATAATAATGATAATAATAATAATAATAATAATAATAATAATAATAATAATAATCATTATCATCATCCAGGGATTAAGCCTGTTGGCTCGTTCCGGTTTCATGAAAGCTAGAATTGTTAAAATTGTTCACACCATGTTCTGTGTGGGCGTCCAACATTTCTCCTTCCGTGCGGTTTATAATTTAGCAATAATAATAATAATAATAATAATAATAATAATAATAATAATAATAATAATAATAATAATAATAATAATAATAATAATAATAATAATAATAATAATAATAATAATAATAATAATAATAATAATAATAATAATAATAATAATAATAATAATAATAATAATAATAATAATAGTAATAATAATAATAATAATAATAATAATAATAATAATAATAATAATCATCATCATCCGGTATCATGACAGCTGCCGCCGTCTTCCGGAAACCAAACGCCATTCCTCTCTGTCCATCCATTTGTCTTCCTCCATTCCTCTGATATTCATAGCTGCTTGTACCCCTTCTATCCAAGTTTTCTTCGATCTTCTTCTCTTCCTCCTTTCCATTGGGATCCATTCCATAACAATTTTTGGCAATCTTTGCTCTGGCATTCTTTTGACATGACCATACCATTGCAATCTTTTCTTTTCTATGATGTCTATGATGTCCGGCTGCTCTTGTACACCCATAATTTCCCTTATTTCAGGAATACTAATACTACTACTACTACTACTACTACTACTACTACTACTACTACTACTACTACTACTACTACTACTACTAACTACTAATAATAATAATAATAATAATAATAATAATAATAATAATAATAATAATACTAATAATAATAATAATAATAATAATAATAATAATAATAATAATAATAATAATGTTTTATTTATTCTGGTAGATTAAGGCCATAAGGCCTTCTCTTCCACTCAACCAGCTCAAATACAAATAAATATTTGACAAATATAGATATACACTATACTAATTATAAACAGTTAAAGATATATTAAATGTAGCAATGTAAATTTCATGTACAAACAACATTTTATACAATGAGAACAATAATAATGATAATAATAATAATAATAATAATAATAATAATATAATAATAATAATATAAATATGATAAATTATACGAGAAACACCAATTAATATATTAATATATTCTATAGGTTATGCATATTAATACAATTTTCTGGTATAATTTCCTGTTAAAAGGAAAAAACCTAAATTCCAGAGTGACGTTTATTGTTTATGTAGATAACATATATGTAGATTGAAAATAAAAACTGTGCTAAGTGCAGTCGATTTCCATTTTATTACCATAATATAAGTTGTGTACGTACCTATGCCAGTGCTGTAAAAATCGGGCTATGTGGTATTCAGTCTGGAAGTTGTTCTAGCTTCAGTCACAATAATGTGCCTGGCTATCAAAAACTGTGATAAGAACATTTTTTTCTCAGAACTCAAATTTTAATACTCAGTCCAGTTTTTATTTTCAATCTACAATTATGTTAACTAAATAAATCGTTGTCGAAGTCCATGATTTTTTTTAAAAACTTTCCGTGATTTTCCCTAATTCAGTTTAATTTTCTTCAATGCATACAAACTCTTTGAGAAACTTGGTACTTTTCAAAAATGTCCCATAACATATGTTTTTGGACTCGATCTTATACTTTCTCAAAGTTTGGAAAAATCATATAAAGTGGGCAAACAAATTCCTTCCCCCCTTTTTTATTAACTGTTTTGACAAAAATTCTGCATCTATACATGAACCACCTTTCCGGAATCCACATTTCTCTTCTCCTATTATTCCTTCTGATATTCTGGACAATTTTCCTTTTAGAATTGTTTCATATATTTTTTTGAAACTGTTATGATATTCCTCTATAATTAGAGAGTGGTTTTTTGTTCCTTTTCTTATTATGATTTTATCTAATGAAGTTTTCTAATCGTTTGGTAATTTTTCATGTGCCCAAAAACAATTGTATGATTGAAATAGTCTGATATGAAGTTTAATTCCATATTATTTCCATAATTCAAATGGGGTACTATCTACTCCACTTGTTTTTCTGTTTTTCATATTCCGTAAAACATTTATTACTTCATCCTGTAATTCAGAATTATATTATTCTGCTTAATAAGTCATAGTTTATCTTTTATCCTATTTAAATTATCTAACAACTAAAACTTAAAACCTGATAATAAAAGCTAACCATAATATAAATGGACACGACTTCTATCGTAGTGTTAAAATATGTTATTAAAACTACAGCTGAGAAAAATAAAGGTTGGCTGAATTGGTTGCTGTTAATGGCAAGCAGAAGACACGGAATCACGTTATCGTGAAGCTGTCTCCAAACTTCAATTTCATTTTTCTTAAGTTGTTGTTGCTACTTTTATTAATAGCTACTCTGTTGTCCTCATGATTATTTATAGTTCCTGGTCCAGATTCACCACCCTGCACTCAAGGAAAATAAATCATGGCATTTAGAAAAAAATACAGACCTAATATTTCTGTGAAAAGTAAAAAATAGAGAAGAGATAAAGTTAGTAACAAGGAAATTTGAAATTAAATAGAGATAGAATTACAATCTTTGCCGGTCTCACAATTTTAGTTCCATCTTCTCCTTGTTCTGCCTGCTGATCATTTCCCTCTTGGTTGTACTCATAAATAAACCTCAACTATCAATCTGGATCCATTCTTCCATGTGTTCTATTTATCTCTATCTATAATCTATTATATATTTATTCATATTTCTACTTTTAAGTTTACTCCTTATGACCTTATTTTCCATTTTGTTCAATCTTACGTATCCATCCAAAGGTCTCACAACTCTTGTTGCTACAACTTCATTTTTTTTTAACTTTTGATTTCAATATCCAAGTTTCACTTTCTAATCTACTTATTTACTAATTTACTTTGAAATCACTTTATATAGTATCATAATGTGTGCGAATTCATTTGATCACTTATTTTTTTTATAAAATGAAATTGTTTCTTACAAATTTCAATATTTTTTATTATTGATTTCGTACATCTCAATGATGGATAAATCATATTTGAAGAGAAAAATTATACGCTCAGACCGGGACTTGAACCCGGGACCCTTGGTTCTCTAGACCAAGTGCTCTACCAACTGAGCTACCTGAGCAAGTACCGATCTAAACGCAAATCTTTCTCTATATACATTGTAATTCCCGTCCACCAAATGCTGCATTAGATCGGTACTTGCTCAGGTAGCTCAGTTGGTAGAGCACTTGGTCTAGAGAACCAAGGGTCCCGGGTTCAAGTCCCGGTCTGAGCGTATAATTTTTCTCTTCAAATATGATTTATCCATCATTGAGATGTACGAAATCAATAATAAAAACTTGGAAAAAGCCGTACTGGCTGTAATATATAATTCCCAAATATGTCTTCTTAATAAAGGAGCCGCCATTTGCAAGATAGAAGCATGGCTTCACAGCATTTGGTGGATGGGAATTACAATGTATATAGAGAAAGATTTGCGTTTAGATCGGTACTTGCTCAGGTAGCTCAGTTGGTAGAGCACTTGGTCTAGAGAACCAAGGGTCCCGGGTTCAAGTCCCGGTCTGAGCGTATAATTTTTCTCTTCAAATAAAATTTCAATATATTTTATTTTTATTTATTTTTTTCTTTCATTGCTAATAATGTTTCGCAGCTATGCTATTTAAACTCGGAAAGAGACCAATCATACGGTTTTCAATGCTAATCTACATCTTATTTAATAACGAAAAAAAATAAGGTTACAGTGATTTGGACACATTGTAACTATGTAGAAAACTAGCCATATTTACATGAGTTCTACAGATTAAGGAGAAATGGGGAAAATAAATCTACTTGGAAGACCAAGAATAAGAAAAATGATAAACATGTTGACTGGAGAAAAATAAAATTGGATAAAACTTGAAAGAATGGACAGGAATGGAAGCGGAAGTGCAGGTCGACTTACACTTAAAAGTGAGATGAATGAAAGTACAGTCAAACTTGCTCAAAGCGGAATCTCATTGGACCAAATTTTCCCCCACATTAGACAAAATTCCGCATTATAAAAAAACTAAAATTTATTTTAAATCTTAGATTATAGAATTCCGCAAAATATATTATATATTTTTATGTACCTTGGATTAATTGTAGTTCCACTGCCTTTGAAAAGTGAAGTATAGTTTGTATGAGCGACTTCGGCGGTAAAACGCGAAAAAAACAGTCCAGTTTTGTCAGCGTTAAAAATGTCTCTTAGGTGCGTATCTTGAAATTAAAGTATGCAGTTTCCATTTCCGCTCACTAACTTCACTTTCGTCCACATCCTTTGATTCCCTGCAAATTTGGTTTCACACTACATTGTGTCGTCTTTTAAAACTGTCCAACCAACCTGAATATGCCTTGAAATCGTTATTCCCTAGGAATTTAGCAACAGCTAGAGCTTGACTTTGGAGCATCGATCCGAAAATTTGGAGATTTATCTTCAATCACTTTCACTTTTCGTTTAATGACAATGATACATACATTTTAGCCATCTTTATTTGGTAAATTCAGAATTCTACCTGTTAAAGATCGGTCTCAGAACTTAAACTAATTTAAGATTTTACAGTGCAATGATTATTTGTAAGACAAGTATCCGTATTTCGCATTACGGGTGTGTAGTGTGGCCGATATAAAACTTCAGGTACAGGTAGAATTTATATTTCACCCGGCGGCAGGAATCATTCCTTATTGATTTTTGGCATAACGGGAATTCAGTTAAGTGGAAAATAATTTATTTATCTGCCTTTCCGCTTTATAAACATTTTTTCGTGAATTGTGTAAAACTATTCTGTTTCCGCGTTAGACAGATTCCGTTTTATGCAAAATAAATACACGTAAAATTACTATTAATTCGCCGTTACCAATACATTTGTTCACATTGGACAGATTTCCGCATTATTCATATTCTGGATTAAACAAGTTTTACTGTATAATAGATCTATTGGGATTTATAAAGGTAAATGAGAAGCTGAGTGCTTGTGGTTTTGTTACATAGGCTGTAGGATTGCTATCGACTCCATGATACCGAGGGAAGTTTTTGAATAGGGTTATAATGGACACAATTATTGCTTTGAAACACGGAAAGGTAAGGTAGTGCTATCTATAGTTTTATGGTCTCTTCACACGATTTCCCCCCTCTCATTAATATTAATAACGCATCCCCCAATTCTTTATTTACTTTATTTGTATTATCAAAACCTCAAACGCTTAGGTTTCCACATTAGACAGTTGTCAGATCGATTCCACTAGGCGGTACATTAGTTATGTTATCGTTACGAATTTTAAATATAATTTAATAATGTGTTAAGATATATGAATGCGGGATTTCAAATAGTTTAAACTTATAAACAATCGTTTATTTTTCACATAAATTCGCACCCATGTTTCGAAATCCAATTTTTATCTTCTCTGCTATGTATCATAGATCTACAAATTGCCGTAAAGAATCTCATTTTTATTTCAGACCAGCTGATTACCAGGAGTTGGCCGAGTATCTACTTACATCGACGTTTTTAATTGATTGTCATTATATTAAGTTTGATTTTGATGAAACAAAAATTGGGGCTGCCAGAGAATTAATGGTCTGCAACCACTACGCTACGGCGTGCCCCCACTTTAAAGCTTTGCGAGCGATGTCCCGCCGCCTCTTATGATAGAGAATCCGGCGTTGCCCGGGAATCTACTTATTTCGAACTTCTTGGCATCAACAAACTGAGAGACAAAAAACGGTTGTAAGTTATCTGTAAAAGATAGACATATGCTCTCGCGGAGTGTTTTGTATAATTTCTTGAGGTACTCAATTATGCGTATTTCAATTTGGTGTATTTGTTTAAGCAACATAAGTCATTTAAAATTCCAAAATGGTACTTTTGTAGTGCACTATTTTTACGTACGGCCCTATAGTACGTAAGATAATATGTTATATACGTTAATAATTCTCTAAATGATGGCGAAACCCCCATTGAAACAGATCAAGTGGTTTTTGAGTCCATAAAGAATAAACAAAGAAACATTCATTTTTATTTATTAGATAAAGAATGAAATGACATTCATTACGAACTATTAGAAACTTTTTAATTATCCGTTACGATGATACTTTGATAGATATTAATAACAGTTAAACTGTTCTTGCAATTTTTCTCATTTGCCATCTTTTTTTTTTTAATTTAGACCATAACCATCTTTTACTATCTAAAATGCATTTACATTTTCTTACCAATTCTGCTAAAAAAATCCCATTCATATTTCAGACAATTGGCATCTCTAGATAATGAAAATGTTACAAATATTTAATGATGACAGTTGAAAAGAACATAAACAACTTTCCTGTAGGAATCCAAGTCCATTTAATTCATAACTGTCATAACCTCATAACATTGACTATTTAACTCATGCACCAAATGGGAGTCAATGACCAATCACATTTCAATGATTTTTTACTTACAACCAATCACAGTCGTGTTTCGCCTCGAATTTATCAACCGAAGTTTATCGTATTGAAGAAAGCTCCTCCTTGTTAACATTCTGAATAGCTTATAACATTATTTTGCAGTGACTGACTTTCCAAGGAATGCGGCTACCAGATTGTATATATAGTGCATGCATGTGAGCACATAGCGCCTGCGAGAGATAATATAAAACATTTGTAGCAATTTATTATACCACCAAAAAAAGAATCCACTGTTTGTAGTTTCTTAAACGAATTATTTTCCAGGAAATGACGTTGCAGAAAAATATAATTGACAAATTTACATCATAGGACATCAGAAATTAATTAATACCTATAATGTTGGTTATAAATTTCTCCACTAGGGTACATTCCTACAATATTGCGATCCTTTGACAATAAATAATATGATCTGGTTGCAAAAGAAGCAAGTACCAATCGTTTCTCATTTGTTTTCAAACATCGCCGTTTACATTAAATATATAAATATTTTAAAATAACTATAGTTAAATAATTATTTGTGAGTAAACAGCTTAATTTTATTCGTTAAATAGTCCTAACAAATGCCACTCTTGAATTCCAAATTCTCTAGATAAATTGGAAATCACTCGTGGCATTACTTATGATAGACATTTGTGTGATTGTAATAAATTGGTAAAATTAAACTTTTATTCTTAATTTACGGTGACTTTAGATAAACATAGAATTTTTAATTTAGGATCTTGATGACAAATTGGTGATATTTATATATTGGTTTGTCCATTGGCCTTCCGAAGTATTGTAGCTATTGAAACCATGAAATGATTCATGAAAGTAATATTTTTATAAAGCAAATTGACGGGTAAATTAGATGGCGGTTGACTGTTTATCATTAATGGTACATTATACTTTATTAAGTTTTTACGAGTTAAACAGTGCTGCATAATAATATCTAAATATAAAATAAAAATATTAGCTTCAAGGACAATTACGTAACATCATGATAAAACCAATCACAGCTATCTCGAATTGTTTACAGAGTGAGAAAAAATAAACTTCACATTTATCATTATAGGGACACAAAAAGTAAGCTCATCTTCGTTTTTGACCAGCATGAGGACTTTGAGACAACCCCCATCGCGCAGGAACTGCTTAATTTCTCATCAAGTTGAATTTGTGTAGTTTATTAAACAGCGCTAAGTCAGAGAAGTGCCAGAATCTTTCTGTTGTTAATTAAATCGTAGATAGTTTCGTTGCGAGAAAACAAAAGTTTGAGATCTGTAGAGAAAATGTTTTCATAAGTAATGCCACGAGTGATTTCCAAATTATCGATAAATTCACGACTCACGAAGTGAGGAGTGAATTTATCTAGAGAATTTGGAAATCAAGAGTGGCATTTGTTAGGACTATTTAACGAATAAAATTAAGCTGTTTACTCACAAATCATTATTTAACTATAGTTATTTTAAAATATTTATATATTTAATGTAAACGGCGATGTTTGAAAACAAATGAGAAGCGTTAGGTACGCTTCATCTGATTCTTTTGTTTATCACTGCAACCAGATCATACTATTTATTGCCAAAGGAACGCAATATTGTAAGGATGCTCTCTAGTGGAGATAAAATGAAACACATCAAACTGTATATTAATTCATTTCTGATGTTGTATGATGTAAATATGACAATTATATTTTTCTGGATTGTTACCTGGGAAAAAATACATTTAAGAAAGTGCAAACAGTGGTTTCTTTTTTTTGGTGGTATAATCAATTGCTACAAATGTCTTTATATTAACTCCCGCATGCGGCATGTGTTGACATTCATGCACTATATATACAATCTGGTAGCCGTATTTCTCACAGGCTCAGTCACTGCAAAATAATGGTCAGACCTGTTCAGAGTATTAAAAAGGAGGAGCCTTCTTTAATGTGGTAATTATAACATTGATAAATATTTCGTTAAACACGATTCTGATTGGTTGTAAAACAGAAATCATTGAAACGTGATTGGCCATTGAGTCCCATTTGGGGCATGAGTTAAATAGTCACTAAAATTTCAGCCTTCAGGTTAACATCCACGCCTAATTATCCAATTTTTGTGATTAATTCACTATTTGTTTAGAATTTTCCTCATCATTGAGAGTTTTCTCCAACCAATCATGGTAATTAACATGAATTAATATATATATATATATATATATTACTATTTTTTTCATTATTAATTAAAACTCCTGTCAGTCCACCAATTGTGAAAAGGAAAACAAAACCTAAAGTATATATATATATATATATATATATATATATATATATATATATATGTATATAAATACTATCCCTGTTCGTTCTTAAAATGATCCTCGTCAAAACAAAACTCATGTCGCCTAATCACTTTTGATTGGTTATGGACACCGACGTACGTTGTAGAAGCCATATCCTTCCGCCATTCGCGCTATAATTACTGTCACTTGTGACAGGGAGATGATGACACAGCAACAGAAAACTGGATACTTGGAGCCATTTTGTTTTATGAGAATCGACTGAATCATGGCTCAAATGCATCACCCATATGTAATAATAATAAACTATTTTAAGTTGTAATTATTGATTAGGTATATTTTAGAATATTTTGAATGTTTTGAATATTGTTATTTTCATTCACGAAGAATAGTAAGTATATTCAAGAGGACATATTTTTAATTTAATGAAGGGAACTACTTTTTCGCGTACTTTATTGCTTCTACAACGTACGCCGGTGTCCATAAGCAAAGAAAAGCGAGCAGCTCACATGGTTTTGTTTTAACGAGGAACCACTTTAAGAGTGAACAGGCAGTTTGCAACAAACATTCACAAATTTCCCTGAATTAAAGTTCTCCATCGTTCTCTGCCCTCTGTGTCTTCATCTGATACACCAAATTTCCTCATTGAATTTTGAATGTTATTCTTTCAGGTTGTTATTGGTCTTCCTTTTCTGCTCCTTCTTTCAATTTTCCATGCATACATAGCCTTTGGTAGTTTTCCATCCTGCATTCTTTTTAAGTGTCTATACCATTTTGGCCTTCTGTGTTCAATCTCATCCATTATATTTCTTTCTGCATTCATCCATTTTCTAATTTCTATATTTCTATTTTTTTTCCAGACGAGATTTTCTGGCAGCTATTTTTTAAATCATTAATTGTTAGGAAATGTGATTGTTCATACATAACTAATTTAAGACTTACCTCGAGTAAGGATATAATCAATAATTTAATATACCATTTGTTTTAGATGGAATACTATCTTATAGCCAAGCTCAATCAAGTGGTAGATGATGCCACGAACTTAGCATTTCTTACTGAGTAAGTTGGGTAGATTATACAAATTAAGTAAATATGACCTTTATAGAAATTGATGGTTACGTCCTTTTTTGAGAGAGGTCTTAGTTATACTAGATCAATTTATTTAAATAGTAGCCTAGAATAATTATATTAATATAATAATTATATAAAATAATATTAAAATTTAATAATGTTATATATGAAACAGAAAAGGGATGTGAACTTCAGTTGGGGACCATGGTAGTTAATGACTTAATTTACTCGATCTTACTTTCCTTACTCAAATAGTATTATATGCCACGTTTTGTTATGAACTAAAACAAAAATATCGACGAATTTTTAAATTACGGCTTTCAGGTAAACTCCCACTCAAAATGGTCCGATTTCACTGATTTTGAGAATAAATTTCTAATTTTATTTCACTGGCATATTGTTGTGTTTCATTTATTTTTGAGGATCTACCTGATGACAAATAGAACATTTGTTTTATCCCTATTTTTTCCTCACAGAGAAAATAAAAATCAATGGTGTAGGTATACATTTCCCAAATCAAAATTGCTAATAGATTTGAAGTACTGGAATCTTCAGATGACAATGTGGCAAACGAAGAAGAAACTGATATAAATGAAGAATGGGAGGCTATAAGAGATACTATTAAATTGTCAGCATCAGAAAGCATTGGTTGTTTAAAAAAGAGGCAAAACAAGAAATGGTTTGATGAGGAATGTGCCGACATTGTAAAGAAAAGAAAGCTAGCAAAAATGAAATGGTTACACGAGCCAAATGAGGTAAATTTATTGCAATTGGGTAGTGTTAGACGGGAAACCACCAAGTTACTAAAGAGTAAAAAGAGGGAATATTTGAGAGAGAAGATTAATGATCTTGAAATGAATGCAAAAAATAGGAACATTAGAGAATTATATCAGGGAATTAGTATAGAGAAGAAAGGGTTTCAGGCTAGAACAAACATAATTCGGAATGAAAATGGGGATATGATTGCAGATTCCAAGAGTATATTAAATAAATGGAAAAGTTATTTTAATCAGCTATTAAATGTACATACAGAACAGGACATTGAGGAGGATAAGGTACAGACAGCAAAAATGCTAGTCGCAGAGCCAAGTGCATTAGAGGTTGAAATGGCAATTGAAAAATTGAAGATGTATAAAGCATCAGGTTCAGATGAGATCCCAGCAGAACTGATAAAATCAGGGGGAGAAAAATTGATGGACAAGATACGCTGGTTGCTTAGTATGATTTGGGAAAAAGAAGCTCTTCCAGATGAATGGAAGGAATCAATTATCGTACCAATTTATAAGAAAGGAGATAAAACTGATTGCAACAACTATAGGGGCATCTCATTACTTTCAACTTCGTACAAAATTCTAACAAATATATTAGTAAGCAGACTTACTCCCTATATTGATGACATTCTAGGAGATCATCAATGTGCATTTAGAAGAAACAGGTCTACAACAGATCAGATTTTTAGTATAAGACAGATTTTAGAAAAGAAATGGGAATATAATAGTACTGTACATCAACTATATGTAGACTTCAAAAAAGCATATGATTCAATTAAGAGGGAGAAGTTATATAGTATCCTGCTGGAGTTCGGAATTCCTAAAAAGTTAGTTAGACTTATACGAATGTGTCTAAATGGCTCAACGAGTAGGGTGCGTGTAGGCAAACAGTTTTCAGACACTTTTGAAATCCAGAATGGGTTGAAGCAAGGAGATGCACTATCTCCTCTACTATTTAATTTTGTACTAGAGCATGCCATTAAATCTTTAGAGAATGAGGAAGGCTTACAACTGAATGGTATTAATAAGCTGTTAGTTTATGCTGATGATGTAGTACTACTGGCCGATAGCGAGGAGATACTAAAGGCCAACACGCACACACTATTGAGTAACACTAAGAAATTAGGACTGGAAGTAAATATCAGTAAAACTAAATATATGGTCACACGTAGAAATACATTATATAATGGAAATGGACAGCTAATGACAAATGAGGGAAATTTTGAGGAATTGGCTGAATTCAAATACCTAGGAACAATAATCACAAATAGGAATGAGATGCACAAAGAAATTAAACATAGGCTCAATTCTGGAAATGCATGCTATTATGCATTGCAGAGACTCTTGATGTCCCAACTCCTTTCAAAAAACGTTAAGCTGAAAATATATAAAACTATTATTCTACCAGTTATATTGTATGGGTGCGAAACATGGACTCTTATTTTAAGGGAGGAAAGGAGATTACGAGTATTTGAGAATAAAGTACTTAGGAAAATTTTTGGACCAAAGAGAGATGAACAGACAGGTGAATGGAGAAGACTACATAACAATGAACTACATGACCTTTATAGGAAGCCAGATATAATAAGAACAGTTAAGTCCCGTAGACTGCGATGGGCAGGACATGTTGCGCGTATGGGGAATGAAAGACGTGCATGGAAACTTCTTGTAGGAAAGCCAGAAGGAAAACGCCCAGTTGGTAGACCAAGAATGAGGTGGGAGAACAACATTAACTATGATTTGAGGGAAGTAGATTATACAGGGAATGATTGGAAAGCATTAGCTCAGGATAGGGATGTATGGAGAGCTTATATCCGCGCGGCCATGAACCTACGGGTTCGATAGTGCCAGTGAGTAAGTAAGTAAGTAAGTAAGTAGGTATACATTTAATGAAAAGTTATACCACCTCTTGGAAGAGGTTAACTGTGCCTAAAATGCCTATTTTATTTATTAGTATCAATTTTATAGTTTTGAGTCTAACATTCCTGTTTTAAAATATAACTATTCTAAAGTGACTTGTTTACTCAGTAGTGTCGATTTTATCGTTATTGAGCTTAAAATTGCTTTTGTCGTACTTACAGCAGTGGCGACCATGATTGAAAGTTCAACTTCCTACATTCCGGGATTGCCAACCTAAATAACTATACTGTAATAAAATAACTATACTGTGATATTACATATTACAAACCCACGTGTGAGAAGTAAACCCACTAACATTTATGTATATTACATACAATAAATCTATACAACAAATATTCAAAAGGCAGTGTTAATATACATTAACGAAACAAACCACTGCATTTTTAATGAACTGAACTTTATTTGAAACAATATAAAAAAATAAATACGTACTTTCCGCCATTTTATGACTAGATTGGTGTCACGGCCTCTAGTAATTTCAGCTAATAAACATTGCCCACACTGTTAACCCTAGTCAATTGTTTATAATGAATGCAAATATTTCCAACAAATGTTATTATTTTATTATTATTTATTATTTTGAAAACACCATCACGCAAAAAATAATATACAACGCATGTTTGTGAAGTGTTTTACAGAATCTCGGAAATTAAAAACCTCGCTATCGCTCGATTTTTAAATATTTTTCTCGATTCTGTTAAAACCACTTCCCAACCTCGCATCGTAATATTATATTTAAATTTAATTTACAGACATTTGTCCCAGTTCAGCGTTGCATCATCTCCGGGAATTTTTGGATGCCTTCAAAATTTTATCAGAGCATGAAGATATTTTAAAAGATGATATAATAATTTTACTTTATGGCCAATAAATGTATTTACTATTGTTAATTAACTTAATTTATATTATTAATTTCATAATTATTACATTAATATGACTGTTAGTGATGGTGATGTTTAATTCTATGCATTTCAAAAGTCTAAGGAAATATTTTTGTACTCTATTTTTCAGTTTTAAAGTCCACTTTTTAAGTATTTAAATTTTAATATTTTAGAGCCTAGAAAGAGCTGTCTGGCGATGAATTAGACTTTGTAAGTAAATCTGCAAATTTGCTTCTCACTCTTTGATGTCGATTATTTTGTAGAAGTATACCCTTAAGACTGAATATTGACAGGGTTTATATCTTGTTGCAATATCGGTAACGGTTCTCTTGTTTTCTGCCTGGGATACTACTAACATAAGCGAGAATTAATTAATTTTCAGTGCGTTAAATCACTGGAAAGATAAGTTTACTTTTTCTCTCAAATTTATGCATTAATTTTTTGTCATTCGGAGAAGTGTTACATCCCTTGATTATACTGTTTCCGAACCAAGTTCCAGTTCTACTGTAAACAAACTTGCATAAGGTATTACTCCTGACACCGTCTATTGGAGGAACCGTAGTTCCACTTTTATCCGCCATATGAGTGAATTGTCAATGAAAGTATCAATGATAGAAACATTTTTCTTTGGCTACATCGTATTACATGGGAAATAAGACTGAATACAAGATAAGATGGTACCATGATGTTATTAACTTCTATTTCTTATTTTTTATGACAAAAATTTATAAATGGACCTACTTAATCAGATGTGTACGCTTTTTCTAAGATGTCGTTGGATATATTTTATTTACAATTTAATTAGGTCTACGAGCAGAATATATGCTTAATGTTGACTTACCTGCAAATTCTGCTGTTATTTTCACCACATCTTCATGGCAGGACAAGTTTCACTAAACTGTTGAACACATTCAAAGTAAAGGTTTTCCTTTTCGATGCTTCAAAAATTATGTAAGAAAAGCAGCCATTTGAAATGAATTTCTAACGTATTCTGTAATGCGCGTGCGTAAGAATTAACAATGAAATGTTTATTTTATTTAATATATGCAAATTGTAATTGTATGTTTTAAAACTCTCCCATATAAGTTATATAGACATGTGCTAGATAATATATTTTTTATTATTTTCATTTTATTTATTTCGAGTGTTAGAAAGCGAACTACATTTTATTGCACGCTTAAAGACAAATAGCTATTCGACCAATGAAAACTCAGTCTATACATCTGGTTTGTTTACATTATAACGGAACTTAGATCGGAAGAGGTACAGAGTAAGAATTCCAATATTTTAAATGGCTGATCCCGTGGCAACTGCCCGAGTTTGTGAGTTGTGTTCATTAGATTACACTAGTCTGCATGATATCAGATGACTGGAAAATAATACGTGGTATTAATTACATTTTTTATGCTGATTCCAGAACTGTTCTTAGTTTTTCCTATCACGTACATTGGACCTAATCTGTTTTCAAATATTTATTGGAGAGAGCTTAACATGTGCCAGAAGGTAATGAGATTATTGGAGACAAATTTGTCAATTCAGTTCTCTAATGCTTTGTGTTGGCACAACTGCTGCTGAAGTTGTTATTGGGTGACCTTGGAAGTGTTGTTCATCTCAGACACTTGCATTATGAATGCTGTTCTCATTTCATTTCTCTAATGTGACTGCAAGTATGACAATGTCTACACGCAAGTGTGTGAACAATCCTAACTTTTTCTGCTACATTTGTGGAAATTATACAGTGTTTAAGCAAAGAACGGATATTACAGACTTTGTGAAAAAAGCTTACTATGCTTATTTTAAAGTGAAACTTGGTGACCAGGATAAGGTGTGGGCGCCAAAGAATGTCTGCCGCTACTGCGTTGAGAGATTAACAGTTTGGACAAAAGGGAAGAAAACTTGCATGCCGTTTGCAATTCCTATCGTGTGGAGGGAGCCTAAAGACCACATTAATGACAGTTGCTTCTGTTTGCTTAATGTTTAGGGGTGCAATTAAAAAAATAATAAAATTGTATATTCAAGCATCCGTTCAGCTATTAGGCCAGTTCGACATGGAGAAGAGCTGCCCGTTCCTCTTTCTCCAGCAGTTTTAGAGAACCTGACAGAAAATGATAATGAAAGTGAACTTGATGTAATCACTGATGACGATATTGATGATGTATATCTGCCTGAAGACGGCTTTACTCCACAACGGTTCTCTCAAGTGACTTCAATAATCTAGATTGTGATCTGAATTTGCCAAAGGAATCTGCAGAACTTCTTAGCTCACGGCTTAAAAGTGAAACACATTACTCATGGTACAGACACAGAGAAAAATAATTAGTTCCTTTATTCTCACAGAATGATTGCTTGGTTTACTGCAATAACATAAAGGAGTTAATGTGCTTCTATGATCCTACTCAGTGGAGATTTTTATACACTCTTCAAAGAGGAGTCTCAAAGGTGTATTACTGCATAATGGGAATGTGTATGGGTCAATTCCTACTGCCCATTCAGTTCAGATGAAGGAGACATTCGAGAACATGAAGGAGACATTAACAAGTATCCAGTAAGAGGAACACAGGTGGCTAATCTGTGGTCACTTTAAGGTTATAATAATACTATTAGGGCAACAAGCTGGTTTCACAAAACTCCCACGCTTTCTATGTAAAAAGGACAGTCGGGAAAAGAAAAAAAAAACATTGGAGTGTGAAAGTTTGGCCAGAGCGGAGACATTTTGTGACTGGAACTAAAAATACCCTATATGAACCACTTGCAGACCCTAAAAAAGTCCTGCTTCCACCACTATATATGAAATTGGGCTTGATGAAGCAGTTTGTAAGGGCTCTACGACAGGATGGGCCTTGCTTCAAGTATCTTTGTAAAAAATTATCGTCCATCACATAAGAAAAATTGAAAACTGGAATTTTGTTGGTCCGCAAATAAAGACACTGATGAAGGATGAAGATTTTGAAAAAAACAATGAATGAGAGAGAAAAAGAAGCATGGACCGCTTTCCGATCTGTTATTGAAAACTTTCTAGGGAATAAAAAATATTGTAATTACAAGGCAGTTGTGGAAAATATGTTGGAAAATGTCAAAAAGTTGAATTGAAACATGAGTGCAAAAAATTCATTTACTATATTCCCATATCGACTACTTTCCCGAAAATCTGGGACATTATAGTGAAGAGCAAGGTGAACGTTTTTACTAGGATATTAAAGAGATGGAGAGGAGGTACCAGGGAACATGGAATGAAACTACTGTTGGATGTTGAAGAGGGAGACTAAAAATGGAGGAACTTCAAGGAAGTCAAAAGAAGAGAAGCTTTCAAAATTAATGGAACACCATTTGCTTTTTGTTTTGTTACAAGGTAGTCACTAAATTATTACGACAGTTCTTTACAGTATTTTTAATATGTGTTTTAACAAACATTTTTCTTGTGTGAAATGAAGTTAGAATAAATTTATGCGTATAGTAGTTAAAATCGTGAAAATATAAATTCTTATTTTGTGTAAAAACCTGACATGATAGACAAAAATGGAAACCATTTCTGGAATCAGTATAAAAAAATGATTTAAAACACACATTTTAAATAAATCATCTGAGAAAAAGTTTTAAAATGCAGGCTTATGTTATTCATCAGTATCCTCTTTGAGGTGCTTCAGACTGACTAGAATTTCAAATTGAAAGGATGATTTGTTTAGGCCTACATATATTGATATACTTTATAAGTACGAATAACTCGTAGATCTGTGAATCTTCTTGAAGGAAAGAGTGTAGAATCCGGAAAAGCTGTGGTAAGTACAATAATAATTTCTTTAACCACACTTTTTAGATCTTTAATGATGTTTTACTACGGAGTAGACTGTAGTAAATATTATACTTATTTCTTTAAACTAAAAAATAAAAGCAATAATACGAGAGTATATAATATTTTCGGAAAAAAACTGCACTTAAACTGACGTGAAATATTTTCAAAGTTCAATAGAACAACAGTGCGCATGCACCAGAGTTAATAGAGCCAGCGATAACCCACCACCGAACCACATATCGATTATCATCCTTGATTACTATCGATATCTACTAAAATTTAAAAATCTTAGGCAGCATGTCCCTATGAAATTTAAATGTTCAATGTTTGCAATCAATCCCCAAATCCATGTTAAAAATATTAATAATATTAAAATTGCCAAACGTTTATTAAAAATGGGTATACACTTACTTATTGCTCGCTAACGCCGATCCAACCAGCGATAGAACAATAATAGACTAAGTAATATACTCTGTAGATAAAATAGCAGTTAGCATCTAAGAGTGTCATAATATTGTGATCTTGTATTTAAGTAAATACTTGAAAATTGTCTAATAATGTTATAAAATTGTTTGAAAAAGTTTAAAATATAAGAAAAATGTTAGTAAATGCAGAAGTAGAGCTACAGTTTACAACAATAAACTGAAAAATCAAGAGTCAGTAGAAGTGCAGTTCAGCCATATTTTCTAATATACTCACATAATTAAAACCAATATTTAAAATTAATTGGGGGCACGCCGTAGCGTAGTGGTTAAGGCACTGAGCTACAAGCCGGAGGGTCCAGGGTTCAAGTCCCGTTGGGGGTCAGGATTTTTAAACTGACCCAAACCCTCTGGCGGCACTATGGCCCTGGGGTCGACTCAGCCTCTAATGGAAATGAGTACCAGACGCTTGTTCTGGGGGTAAAGGCGGCCGTCACGCAGGGCTGACAACCCGGCTGACATCAAGTGCCGATTGTCTAGAAAAAGTGGGAGCCTTAACCTCCTACTACCCCAAGGGCCTCCGGGTCTGTTGTGGGATCACTTTACTTCACTTTACTTTACTATTTAAAATTAATTATAATTATTATTTTCTGTTTAAAGAAGATGTAAACTAATATCAATAAACTAATGTATCTAAATATTATTTTATCGTCAGAAAAGATGTTTGCCCCTTTAATTTAAAAATTCCGAATTACTATTTAAAAAAATAATATTTCCTAACTATAAAAATATATTCTTAAAAAAATAACATTAATTTAAAAATAGTGAAATAATATATTCCAATCATAAAATATTGTATTTATAAACTCAAAAAAACTAATATTAAATCATATACTTAATGAATATATAAATTAAAAAGTAAACTAATACTTTATTTTCTGATGGAACAATATATTCTTACGAGTTAATTTGAATAGAATGTTGAAGGGGTCTGTTAGGGGCTGAAGGGAGGGATCAGGATATCCCATAGCAATCACAATATCTACGTATAACATCGAACATTAAATATACCCCTCCACTAGTTTTCAAACTCCCCTCCCTCTTTTTTTGTTGAAAAAAATGGGAATGACGTTCGGTAGTGGCAATTGGTATTGTCGAGACAACATCACCGCCAAATCAGTTCAATCAATCAACTAAATTAATTAATGTTTGTTTCCAAACGCTAGTTGTTCACCGGATTGCTGAAATTCCAATTAGGACAGCCTGTTCTCTCTATAGGCCTTTCCTATATATACTAGTTATAATGAAAAAAGCCTCACAATCAATTTAATGGACGTCAAACAATCTGTATGTTTTCAGACCGGAAAATAATCAGGATTAAATATTGATTTCAAATACAACTCTAGAGCGAGAGAGAGAAGGGGGAAGGTATTTGTGCATACACATTTATTAAATTGATATGGACAATTAACTGGCTATGTTTTTTTGTGACGCCAGGGATATGGTGATTCCCATCATATTAATGTTTATAATATCGCAAGAATATATCTACACAACCAGGACAATAAGGTAATAAGTCCAGCTTACCATTGTCATGGTAACAAGGTGTTCGGATCTTAGTTATTTTCATAGTTACATTTGTTACTTCTAAGTGGTCTCATCAACTGGAAAACAAGTAACAATCCAAACATCTTTTGTCATAGTAACAATGTATGTTTAATTTCTGTTTTTTATAGTTACTTTTGTTGTTTTCAGATGGGGCCATTATCAGCACTCTATGTATTGTAGCCTCATTATGATGGTTGTCCAGCGGCTCGCTTTGTTTCCCCACAGCTGTTATTTTAAATACAAAGATGCCGACTACCGCCACTATAATAATTCCGCATGTTAATCATTGTCAAGCATTGTTGCGCGGCACCCACTTTTATATAAATGGACAACCATCATAGTGACGCGATAATAAAAATCAAAATATATAATTTCATAGTAACCAGGTGTGTCTAATTCTTCGTTATTTTCGTAGCTACATTTGCTATTTATATACCTTCAATACCAGAGCAATAAGTACTATTTTTTAAATATTAATACCTGATATATCAGTCTTTCTGAATTAAAAAGATTTTTTTGTTTGAAAATTTGGTCAATTAGTTGAAACCAGGTAGACCTTTCAGAACATGTTCCATCTTCGACATGTCATTTAGGACAGTTGTTGGCGTATAGATTGTATAAATACATTAATTATTTTTGAAAAAATACTACATAACCTCAATGGTGATTAAAATTAATTTCAGAAGTATTCCATCCATAGTAATTCTGCCCGAGGGCAGGTCCTTCACTGCAATCATAGCATTTTCATGCTATGCTTGCAGCTTTACTAGGGAATTGTAGGTGTGGTAGCTTCCCGTTGTTTTCCACACCGGTGAAGGATGATGATAATGATGATGAGGGTGATAATGGTCATATGATTTCGGGGACCGTTTGGGCCTTAAAGTTTTTCTGACATTTGTCTTACAGGTGAGGAAAAACCCCGATAAAAACTTCACCCAGAAAAACTGCCCCGACCGGGGATCGAACGTGGGCCCGCTGCGTGACAAAGCAGCACGCTACCTCGAGAACACAGCGGTGGACTTAGAGGTATTAATAAACAATAAATCAAAATATCTGTTTCCATGGTTACCAGATATATGGTTGTTATTTGTAAATTACTTTATTACAAGAACAATAGGCCCTAAGTAATAACTTAAAATATTTGCAGTCATGGAAATCTGGTGTTGTTTATTCTTAATTTTTTCATAGTTAAATTTATTTGTAGCGCACATTCGACTAAGAAACACAAAGAAATTGGGACTGGAAGTGAATATCAATAAAACTAGATATATAGTCACACTTTGAAATGCATTATATAATGAAAAAGTTGGACAGTTTATGAGAAATGAGGGACATTTTTAAGTGGCTGAATTCAAATACCTAGGAACAATAATTGCAACCAGGAATGAAGTACATTCCGATTGAGGGTCTTTCCACTTTTCAGCGGTTGCCCTTTTACCAGCCGGTTGCTGGCCCTTCACATCCACATGTGTCAATCACAGAGGTAGATGATCAACAGCCAGTGTAGGGGTGACATGTGGTTAGCATGTCGAATCCCCCAGCCGTTATAGCTGGTTCCTCAACCTGGAGCCGCTACTTATTGTAGCTACCCAATTGCCTCACGATGCTGGGTGGGCACCGGTCCCATACTGGCCGAAAATACCATGAGAAAATTTCTTCCCCATGGAGACTCGAACCAGCGCAAGTCCCGTAGCTCTGCGCCAATGCTTCCAACCTTAACCGCTCGGCTACGGCGCGGGACATGAAGTACATAAGAAGTTAAATATAGGTTCAATACTGGAAATGCATGTTATTTTACATTACACGGACCCTCGTCGTCCCAAATTCTCTCAAAAAAGAAGTTGAACTGAAAAAACATAAAACTGTTATTCTCCCAGTTACATGGATGCAAAAATTGACTCTCACTTTAAGGAAGGAGAAATTAATAGGAGTATTTGAGAATAAAATTCCTTGGAAAAATGTTCGAGCAAAGAAAGATGAACAGACAGGCGAAGGAATATCACTTATGACTCAATTATTTATATTTACACAATCCAACGTTCATTTACGAGTATTTCGTGATAAAGTCTAATGTCAAGGGAAAACTAAACTTCGCTTTGTCACTGTAAGCATAATTGTTTATAGGCAAACTAACCTGTCGGTCGCGGTGGCCTAGTGGTTACGTCCCGAGGGCTGCGAATTCAAACCCGGCCGGGATCGATTGATTTTCTTCTTCTTCGGCTTTCCCCCATTTATAGGTTTGCCGTCTTCAGTTTCCATCGTATCTCTATCATTCCAATCTCGCTCTTCCAAATTCCTATCATCCATTATAGTTCTGGGGTAGATTTTCCATTTCTATCTTGGTCTGCCACGTTTATTTCTTCCAGGGGGTGACCATTGGTATATATATATATTTGCCATCTTTCATTTTCCATTCTTTGTACATGGCCATACCATTTAAGCGCTTGATTTCCAATCCTCTTAACAACAGATGAGGTGACATTCATTTCTCTCCGAAGGAATTCATTTCTTATTTTATCCTGTATTGTTTTTTGGAGGCTTCTTCTAAAATAATCAAATTCCACTGTTCTAATTTTATTTTTTTGTAGGTCTACTTCCGTCAAAGACCAAGTTTCACTTCCATATGACAAAATATTCTGTATTATGCTCTCATAAATTTTCATTTTAGTTTCCTTTGTGATATTTTTGTTCCAAAATTATTCCATGTAATGCATTTTTTGCCATTGCTATTTTAGTCTGTACATCTCTCTCACAGGTACCTAAACTTGTAATTATTGACCCAAGATATTTACAAAAATTCACTTTTTTATTTTCCCTGTTTCGAGTATGAGGCCATTCACATCCTTTCTCAAATACATATATTCTGTTTTCTGTAAATTTATATTCAGTCCCCATTTTTTACATTCTTCCATTAGTTTATTTATCGTATATTTCATATCCTCTTTATCCCCTGCAAAAATTATTTGATCATCTGCAAACAACAATGCATGCAGTACTTTTCCTCCTATAGGAATGCCCATTTCAGAACATTTTTTATACCACAAGTTTAAGAGCCTGGTCTAAATAAATGCTAAAAAGAATTGGTGATAAACTGCATCCCTGCTTAAGGCCTTTATTTACTGTGAATTCCTCTGTTAAATTATTCTGTATTTTTACTTTAGCTTTTGTATGACTATAGATCCTCCTAATAATATTAATCCATTTATCACAAATATTCAGATTTCTCATTGCCGCCCATAACAATTGTCGAGGTACACTATCATATGCCATCTCTAATTCAATAAAGGTCATATGTAGTTCTTTATTTTTTGCTAGGATTTTCTCTTGTAATTGTCTAATACAGAAAATATTATCAATACATGATCTTCCACTCCGGAATCCACATTGTTCTTCTCTTAAGTTATCTTTTATCTCCTTAAGTTTAAAATTTATAATTTTACTAAACATCCTAGCTGTTGAAGGTATAACGGTTATACCTCTATAATTGGAACACAGTTTTTATCACCTTTTTTAAAAAAAATAGGAGTAATATACGATACATTCCAGTCTTCTGTGTTATCGTCTCCAATTTCAATTTTATTAAAAAGTTTTGTTAAAAATATTAATAAAATATCTCCTCCATGCTTTAGGAGTTCCGTCTGAATATTTCCTGGTCCTGGTGCTCTCCCATTTTTTTTGCCTCTTTCAAAGCTCTTTTAACTTCATCTTCTGTTATCTCTGGAGTGTCAAATTTATATTCTACATCCGTATCTTGAAGTTGAAACTCATATCTATTTTCTTGAAGTAAACCTTTATAATGTTGCATCCATTCTGATGGTCTTATGAACTGAATATTTATCTTCTTTCTTTCTGATTCCCTGATATTTTGTAATGTTTTCCAAGCTTCTTTGGATCTAGCATATCCAATCGAATGATCTATATTCGAAAATATATTATCCCAGTACTCATTTTTTTGTTCTTCTCACTTACACCTTTGTTTTATGTTTTAAAGTGATATATTCATTTCGAGATGTTGTTGAGTGATCTGATAACCATTTCATCCGTGCTTTCTTTTTTTCTTCTACTAATTTTCTAATATCGTGATTAAACCATTCATTATTTCTTTTTAATTCTAGATTTTCTGTCCCAATTGTATACTTTCCTTTAATTGATCATACATTTCCACTGCAGATTTATTTAAATTTAAATTAAGTTTTTGTTTTAATCTTGATTGAAAAAGATATTTTATACTCTGACCATAGAGTAAACTTACTTTATACCTTTGTTCATTCAAAAGGGTTGTATTTATTCTGTCTTCCGTTACTTCAATATTTTCTTTTTTCCTACTTGTTAATATGAATTTTCCCAAAAGCATATAATGATCACTTCCGCAATCTGGTTTTCTATACACTCTAACATCTTTCACTATCATATCACGTTTTTGTTTCACAATTATATAATCAATTATTGATTTGAGACTTTTTGTTGGCTGTTCCCATGTGTATTTATGTATTTTCCGATGTTGGAAGAAACTATTCATTATCATATAGCCATGTTGTTTACATAAACTTATCATTCTATCTCCATTGTCATTTTCCATTTTTTCCCCAAATGGTGCAATCACTTCATCTTTCATTCTACTTCCTACTCGACTATTAAAATTTCCTGTTATTATTACTTCTTGATGTTTTTTTATTTTGTCCAAAATTTCTGACAGTTCGTCAAAAAATTCATTTTTCTCTATGGTTGTTGCATCCTCATTTATGGCATATACTCCTATTATTATAAGCTCTATTCCAAAAAGTTTGAGACTTAATTTAATAATTCTTTCATCAATTTCTTCCCAAGCCACTATATTTTTTACCAACTTATTTTTTATCAAAATGGATATACCTCTTTTTGCTCTACTAGTTTTTGGTACTCCACTCCATATATGTGTATAATTTCCTAATTTTTCCTGTCCTTTCCCTTTCTTTTTTGTTTCTGAGAGCACCATAATATCTGCATTCATTGCTGTAATCTCATCTATTACTTCTTGTTCTTTAGTATTCAAGCCTTGAACATTCCATGTGCCAGTAGCAAAGGTCCGTTTTCGTAGCGTAAGTCTGTCATATTTAAATCCATCCGGCTGACATATTTTACTGAAGTACGTAGCGATATACTTTTTTCCAGAGCCAGGTTGCCAGCCTGACGCCTAACCCCCAGACACGGAGGACGTGTTTTTTTTTAGGCTTTGCTCCCTTAGTCGATAGGTCTCAGTTTTAAGGCGCTGAGAATTTGCCTTTCGTCCCATCGTAGGGAGCACGACGAGAACGTAGGATTAGGATTTGCTGGCAGAGCTGCTAAAAAGTCGCAGTGGCATTACTCGAGATTTATTAAGGTATACATAGTCAGCATCTGTACCCTTCTCGAGGCCGTACCAACCATTTGCTCCCCTCGATTGATTTTTAGGATGGAAAAATCCAAGGGATAAGCCGTGGAGAGTCTAAGATTTTCAAACTCGTATAAGAACCGCAACCGCAAGCCTGAATAAACAGGCATCTGTGCAAAATTTAACTGACCTTCATCTATCCAAATAATACCTTTGTTGGCTATTAGATGTCTCAATGAGACGATGTGCTAACCACATGTCATTCGTTGACATATGTAGGTAAATAAGCGTAACTAATTTAGCTTGGTTAATAAACTGAAACTAGGGAGCACTCGTGTCCCCGCGCGACACGTATAGGGTATGCATGTGTGTGTGTGTGTGTATATATATATATATATATATATATATATGTGTGTGTGTTAATATATAAAAATTACGTGTCACGTTGTTTGTCCGCGATGGAATCTTAAACTACTGAACTGATTTTAATAAAATTTTGCACACTGTGTGCTGTTTGATCCAACTTGAGGCCTACGGTTGTTTATAACTAAATTTATAGTCGCATTATTTTTTATTGTAAATTATTTGTTTATTATTTAACAAAGAGTTATAATTATCTGTGAGTTCCATACGATTCTAACAGATGACGGTGTAAGGTAATTGGTTTATTATTTAACAAAGAGAGATTCAGGTGGCTGTGCTTTTTGTTGCAACCGTGAATTTCAATTGAATTACAAATATTGATTATTTCATAATTTAAGTGTGTTCAGTGTTTATTTTATTTTCAATATGTTGATAATAATATTAATTTCGTGTGTAAGTATTAGTTTTAAGTAATCTGGCTGAAAGACAGCAACTTAATTTAAATTTAACTGGACCGAGAAGGGACATTGAACAATGTGGCTAATCAGTTCTAGAGACCATGAATGATAAGATATCAAGTGAATTTCCGCAAATTGGTATAGGCCTATGTGACATAAATCTTATATTTAAGAAGAATGTCAATTTAAAAACATATGAAGGTCCTAAGGAACGGAATAACAGAATTGTAAGTAAGTCTGTTAGTTATAATAATATGCCTAATATTACAGAAACAATCTCCATGCCTCAATTAAATGAAAAACAAGATGACTATAATATATTACAAGATGATATTACTATACAGAGACTTCTTGACGATGATGAGAATCCAAACTGCCAATAAGTTCGTAGAAAAAACGAAAATATAATGAATTCAGCAAGCCTCCTCAAAATATTCCATCAATAAATGTATATAATCCTTATGATACACTTATGGATGATACTGAGAATGCAAACAACATAAATTCATCTCAATCAACAAACCCACTTCCACATAAACCACCACCCATATTTATACCGGGTGTAGTTAACGTACCAGAACTAAAAAAATTGTGTAAAACAAAAATTTTCAGATTTAGATTTCTCACTTAGTTTAACATAATTTAACGTATACCTTAGCCACAGCAACGCGTGGCCGGAACTTATATATATAAAACAAAGTCGGATTAGTTACACTATTTAGGCCTATAACTCAAGAACGGACAAGAATGGAAAAATCATCTGAGGAGAATGGCAAGAAATAGACTTCCAAAATTGGCATTCCAATATACCCCAACTAGACATTGGGGCCAAGGAAGACTAAAACATCGGTGGAAAGTTTAAGACCATCTTCGCTAGGTTTACCGTACAGGCCACATAGCCTAAAACGAATTTGTTCATTATTATGAATGATGAACTCAAGAACGGCTGGACCGATTTTTATGATCTTTGATTTGTTGGATTTGTTTCCGCCCCGAATAGCAGATAACTATTAAAACATCGGAAAAATTAACGTAAAAATATTTAAAGGCGATACGACATTCGCCGGGCCAGCTAGTTCATATATATATATATATATATATATATATATACAGCCAAATTAGCCAAATTTCTCTACTGTACTTAAAATTGTAGTTCGTATTTAGGCTATCAACCACAATAGAGGTTCGATGTAGCGATGTCGTGTCATTGGACATTCGTCGACGCCTCAGTTTTCAACACGCACCGTTCGTGATCACCTTAAACGTTATTTCGGTGATAATAGAATAGGTCCAGGCGGCCGGATAACATGTCCTCCACAATCTCTCTGATTTAATCCGCTAGACGTTTTCTATGCAGCCACATGGAATCTGTGGTGTATGAGGCTATTGTGGATACTATAGAAAATCTACTTGCAAGACTTCTGATCGCTGCACAACTGACACCAGGTGTGATGGAATGAATCGCAGTTGTAACGAGCTTGGAGGTCGTCAAATCGAACCGCTGTTCTAGTTAATGTTATGTATAGTATAAACGTTTGGTTAGTTTGAGTACAAACAATAATTATTATTTCAATGACAAAGTGAATTTTATTCATTTTTTCTTGATGTTGGAGATTGTCATGAAATCAGTAAATGTTGAGTTGTGTAAATATAATAAACTGAGTCATAAATCACTAAACCTGGTTGAGTGGTAAACATGGCCTAAGGCCTCAACTCTGCCAGATAAATTAAAGTTATTATTATTATTATTATTCATTAATTGGGGTACTTAAACAACGCTGTATCCAGAACGTGGGAGAGCACAAAAAACAACAGACACCCCCTAAATAACACTGTGATATGACTACTGCAGATAGAACTATAAAAATAACAAATAATGTCAGTTCTACTAGTCTACTGATTATCATGCTCGCCTCTAGTTATACTATATGGATGCGAAACATGAACTCTTACTTTAAGGGGGGAAAGGAGATTACAAGTATTTGAGAATAAAGTTCTTAGGAAAATTTTGGGTCAAAGAGAGATGAACAGACAAGTGAAAGGAGAAGACTACATAACAGTGAACTACATGGTCTTTACAGGAAGCCAGGCATAATAAGAACAGTTAAGTCTCGTAGACTGCGTTGGACAGGACAAGTGACAAGAACGGGAATGATAGTCGTGCATGGAAGCTTCCTGTAGTAAAACCAGAGGGAAAACACCCAGTTGGTAGACCAAGAATGAGGTGGGAGAATAACATTAACTATGATTTGAGGGAAGTAGATTATACAGGGAATGATTGGAAAACATTAGCTCAGGATAGGGATGTATGGAGAGCTTATGCTCGCGCGGTCATGAACCTACGTGTTCGATAGTGCCAGTGAGTTTGTTAGTTATTATTAACTACTATCGATTTACCATCCGGTCCCCGAACATCATTATCATAAGTAATGCCACGAGTGATTTCCAATTTATCTAGAGAATTTGGAAATCAAGAGTGGCATTTGTTAGGACTATTTAACGAATAAAATTAAGCTGTTTACTCACAAATCATTATTTAACTATAGTTATTTTAAAATATTTATTTAAGTTATTTAATGTAAACGGTGATGTTTGAAAACAAATGAGAAACGATAGGTACGCTTCTATTGCTTCTTTTGTTTATCACTGCAACCAGATCATACTATTTATTGCCAAAGGAACGCAATATTGTAAGGAGGAGCTTTCTTTAATATGGTAATTATAACACTGATAAATATTTGGTGAAACACGACTCTGATTGGTTGTAAAACAGAAATCATTGAAACGTGATTGGTCATTGACTCCCATTTGGGGCATGAGTTAAATAGTCATCAATATCATATTCACCTCATTAGATTAAGTTTAGGTTTAAGACCTCTCCTGGCGCATCATTACCCATCGTCATCACCCATCATATCATTGGGGCAGCGTAAGCCCGCCTTCCAGGCGCCCTATCCTGAGAAGTGGGTTACAATACGCCAATGCCAGGAAAGAATACCTGAAAATGTCGAATGACAAATCAGGTGACATTGAACAAAAAAAAAACTATGGATTTATCTCCGGCAGATGCGGAAAATTTAAACACTTAATGTAAACTTGTACCTGCAGCACAAAAACGGTACTTTTCAGGGTTAATGTTTCTATTCAGAGTTTTATCTACTCAATAAGTTTTTAATGGGAATTTCCGAAGACACTCTTACTCCACTTACATGTCTGAAAAGGTTATACTCACCTATCTGATTGTTTCCCTTGAAGTAATATTGGTAAATCCTCAGCCGCACGCCTATGCAATGTGGTCATTCTGTAATTCCAGATAGAGATCGGCGTGAGTTACTGTCACAAGCATTAAGATGTGTGATCTCACTTTTTTAGTAGCGATGACGCAGAATTATGGGGTGGATTTCTCTTTTTTTTACAGGGGACTTAGAGTAATTCTGCTGACCGAATGCGATTTCTTTGCCAACATCCTGATAACAACAATGGCTGTGATTACTGTTTAAATCACCGTTCACAATCACGTCTGACAACTATTATCCAGGCGCATTTGGCAAGTCCATCTAACATTTCAAAACAAAGTGGCAAAAAAGCTTATTATCAACTTTTGATACAATGGGCATTTTCTTCCTTTCTGACATGCATATTTTTTGTTGCAGTTAGAACAGTTTTGTGTATATATGAACTTTATGGCTCTAAAATTTTAATAATCTATACTTTTTTTTAAAAAGTGCCCCACAATAGGAAATTTGGAATGATTCGGGATCATTGGGGCACTAGGAATGATAAGTATATAAATTGCATAACACACAAAGTCTTAGTTTGTAATATTATAATGGTATTATTTAAATATTTCATACGACAGAAAATAATTTTTTTGCGCGATAGTGCGTTTTGTAGTGCTTACCAGCAATGGCGACCATTATTGAAAGTTCAACTTCCTACATTTCGGAGTTGCCAACCTAAATAACTATATACTGTAATATTACATTTACACCCACGTGCGGGAAGTAAAACCACTGCCTTCTATGTACACTATGTACAATGTATATACAGAAAATATCCAAAATATAGTGTTAATATACATTATACGAAATAAATCACTGAATTTTAAATTAACTGAACTTCATTTGAAACAATATAAAAGAATAAATACGTACTTGTGGCCATGTTATCAATAATTGTTCTCAAGGCCTCCTGTTGTTTTAACTAATAAACATGCCTACACTGTTAACATTAGTCAAATGTTTATAATGAACGCAAATATTTCCAACAAAGTTGCTATTATTTAACTATTATTTATTATTTTGAAAACACCATCGCGCAAAAAATGTGTACAACGCACGTTTGTGAAGTGTAAAAACCACTTCCCAACCTCTCATCGTAATATACTATTATAGTGTTACACTATGTATTGGGATGGAAAAGTTGTATTTTTTTCCACATTGCAATAAGTAGGCTATTAAATGAGTAGTAGTTAGCAGCAGATGAGTAGAGACCGGATTATATGCATTTGCACACTTCACCTGTTATTACACATTTTAACTAAAAACTAGTGTTAACGCATATTTTTGCGGTATATTTACAGCATTTTAAAAATCTGTGTTGTTTTACAATGAACATTTCGAGGCCATCAAAAGTGTGGTAAACGATTTCAATAGTGCAGAGGCTTTCGCAGTTCGTCAGTGCGAGGAAGCATTCAACGATTTTAGCATTAAAAATAAAAACATAGCTGTGATTAGCACTCGTTTTTCCCAAACTCCTGCAACTATAAAAAAGCTTGAAACTCAACGTTTGGCGTTGATTGAATCTATTCAGTTAATGGATAAAATCCGTCAACTGAACTCTTTATTGCCGAAGTATTACCGAGCAAACTTAAAGAAAAGTTTGAAAACATTTTGAACCTTTGTGTCAAATTAATAGTTTTATAAAATGGGACGGGCGAGCTTTCGCCAGAAATAATGTGTTAAAATAGCACCCAAGTTCAAATACTGCCCAATTACTTCAGTTGACGTAGAACGGTCCTTTTCTGTTTATAAACATATTTTGAGCGATCGTAGACACAACCATAGTGCCGAACATTTGGAACAGCACCTGATCGTTTCCGTTTATAATAGTAGCAAAATGTAGAATATTTAAATTTGTGAACTATACATTTGCCTGATACTCATTGGTATCATTTATCAGTGGTAAATGATAATATTAATAAATTGATAATAAAATACTAATTATTATGTTAATTTAGAAATAAAATATTTAATAAAGTAATAATTATTTTTTCTTTTATTATTTGATATTGCATATATTGAGATTTTTCACGCATATTTTAAGCATTTTTCATGCATATTTCGAACTTGTTATGTTGCATATACTCCGGTCTCTACTGATGACTAATGGTTACCATGATGCCCTCATTTCCAGGGCTCGCGCGTTTTAACCCAGCTGAGTTCATAACATTCCTCAGTATGGTTTCCTTCGGAAGAAAAGTAAACCCTTGGATCTCGTGGTCGTAGATTTACGACATGTAAAAAAAAACCTCAAGCATGAAAAAAATACATTTAAACAAACATTTCTCGACTATTTTACATTCAGATTTGAATTGCGACGTTATTACCCACAGTTATTATTAATTGGGATATATAAGAAAATCCCATCAGGAGTCATGGGATAAATTTATAAGCTCAGTAGAACATGATATGTATGGAAGACAAGAAATAGGTTATAAATTAGTGAAACATCTAAATCAGACTGATAAAGATTCTGCCAGATTGAATATAATCCCAGAACAAGAATGGATCCAGCATTATGAAAAACTTTGGAAAAAAGAGGAAATTGAAGGAAAAGAGAACAATGAGGAAGAAATAAAAGTGGAAAATATTGATGTAATAGACATAAATGAATTAGAAATGGCTTTGAAAACCACTAAGAATAGGAAAGCAACAGGATTAGATAATATAAATATGGAATTAATCAAATATAGTGGAATATTGTGTAAACTACGAATACTTCATCTAATTAATATATGTTGGCAGACCTATGGGATTCCAACCACTTGGAAAACAGCAATTGTCAAGAATATATTCAAAGAGGAGACCGGAGAAATTGCGAGAATTACAGAGGGATTAGCTTAATGAATACTGGCTACAAAATATATACGAAAATAATAAATATAGATTGAGAAACATAACAGAAGTAATAATAAGTGAAAATCAAAGTGGATTCAGAAGGGAAGGTCATGTATAGACAATGTCTTTACACTGAAACAACTCATAGAAAAGAGAAGAGAACATAACTTAGAAACTCACATAGGATTTATAGATTTGGATAAGGCCTTCGATCGAGTAAACAGACAAAAATTATGGGAAATATACGAATGAAGGGATACCCGCTGTGCCTTGTTGAAACAATAAAGACATTATATGAAGACACAAATATAATTATAGATAACCGGATTCAAAAGAACAGATGCAATCAAAACAAATACTGGATTACGACAAGGATGTAGTTTATCACCCACTTTGTTTATATATATAATAGACGATATTTTTAATAAATGGAAAGTTTTAGTAATCCAGGAATAAGAATGGATAATAAAATGTGCATAAATAATCTTTTATTTGCTGACGATGTAATCATAATACAGAAAAATGAAGACGACTTACAGAAATCAATGCATGCATTAAATGAAATATGTAAATTATACGATCTAAAAATTTCTGTAAGGAAAACGAAGACCATGGCTTTTAGAGGAAGAGATCCAGTGAGAACCAAATTATTTTAGAAAATCAAAGTATAGAACAGGTGTCTAGTTTCAAATATTTGGGCTGTGATGTTGGCTACAATGTGGAAAGAGATATTGACTCCAAAATAAATAAATTTCAGACGGTGTGTGGAACAATACAGAGAACATTCAAAAATAAAATTAGAAAAGAAACCAAGATAAAAATGTATAATGTTATGGCGGTTCCCACAATATTGTATGGATGTGAAACTTGGGCTCCAGTGAAAGACAGAAGGATAGAATACAGACGGCAGAGATGCGGTTCCTAAGACAAGTAAAAGGATGTACAAGACTTGATAGAATAAGAAATGAGGATATAGAGAAGAATTGAAAGTACAGCCTTTATTGGATAAAGTCACGAATTACAGACAGAAATGGATGATCACATGGATGGAATGAGCAAGGAGAGATATCCATTGTTAGCCAGAAATTATCAAGCAAGAGGAAGGCGTGATGTTGGAAGACCTAGAAGACGTTGGGCTGATGCAATATGAAGTCGGAACGGGCAATTGCCTAATCCCTGGAGTGATGATGATGATGATGATGATATTTACACAACGCTGTCTCCAGAACATGGGAGAGCAACAGACACCCTCTAAAGAAAAGTGTGATATGATCACTATAGGTAGAACAACTATAAAAATAACAAATAATAACGTCAGTTCCACTAGTCTACTGATTATCATGTTCGCCTCTAGTTCCGAGTTGTCGAGTTTAAATCCGGCTGGGATAGGTGGATTTTTCGAGAGTATAACAATTCTAACTATGACTTCAAATAAAGGTGTGAGTCAGTTTCCGTAAATATACGGCACGTAAAAGAATCTCAAGCTTGAAGTAAGAGGCCTTTTATCAAAATTTCACGCACAGATTTTATTTGCAATATTAATGACCTGAGTTGTTAAAGAGCGAAGTTAAATGAGGTGTTGGGTTTCAAAACCTGTCAAGTCCCTCATATCAGGTTTTGAGAAAAATGCAAAATATGTTTCTCGCTACAATCCGACAGGTTGGGAAATTCTAATGGTATAGGTCGATAGTAGAGTGTAATAGAAGATTTAAGAAAAATTGTTTTAGAAATCAGTGTACTACGCATTAATCTGTATGAAGCAAAAAAAAAAAAAAGCAGACTTGGCAGGTTTTGTTCTTCATTGTTGGACTTGGTGAATTTTTACTTGATTTACATTGGACTTGGAAGGTTTTTATTAGTCTTTATTACTTAATTCAGACTCTCTGTACGTGATATATTCAAGCACAGGCACAAGGTCATCGATCGTATTCTCAGTGTCATCAAAATGTTTTTTTTTTAATAGCTCCTTTAACATTTTTCAACTTTGCTAATTTAACTTGGTGATCAATTTCAATTGTTGCTGGAAATTAACTTTGAACACTGCGTTCATTTTCAAAATCGGTTTTACTCCCCAAAAGAGTTTTCAAAAAAATTACGAATCTGTAAAGTGACAGTTTTTTTCGAAACTAAGTCTTTATGAATTATAACTTTTACTTTTGAAATTTTGAAGTGCAAATTAGTGGTCGACTTTAGAACTTTCATCACTTGATTTTTCCAATCTATTGGCTGCCAATCAGTTCCTCCCCGATGAAAACTGCAGTTGGCTTGGCTTATTTTCTGAAATTTAGTCCGCAGGAGAATGAATAATATTATGGGTTTTTTTTACTTGTCTCTGTTGTACCAAATACTCTATCAGCTGTCTGAAAGGAGCGACCAATAACTAGAAAAATAATTTATATTTTTTATATTCTTTGGAGCCTGTACAGCAAGCCATCTTGAAACTGTATACAAAACTGTTCTGTTTTTAGTCTGAGCAGCACATCAATACTAGCCCCACTGCATTTATATCTGCATTTAACTAAATAAGGACTTTGAAGGCCTTGAAAAAAATATATTTATTTTGGCAGGTTTTGATTTGTAACAAAAATCCAATACTATTTTTAGTGCGTTTTACTATTTTTTTGTTGAGGATAGTAAAGGATAGTACCCACTTAGTTCTCGATTTTTTGGAGGTTTTACAACCCAACGCCTCAAATAAAACAGTAACAGATAATGAATCATTGTTGTTGATAATGATTACCCTGTAAGAAGGGAAAACGGAATAGTTCTAATTACGTTATGTAGTCGTGTTGGAGGAAGGAGGAAAACCCAACTTTGTGACAATTCCTTAAGACTTGTGTGAACATAGTCTTAAGACTGGACGTAGACAAAGTAGAATCGGTTTAGGGAGGAGTCCAAACTCTAGTATCACTACGTTAAATCCCTGTGATTCACCTCTCTCTCTTTGTAAAAATGAAGTTAGATATCTGATCTTCTCTCAATCTGTATCCTCTCTAGATTGTTACATTCTAATTTACTCTACAGGGTGTTCTTGGAGTCAGAATCATTTCTATATTTGCACAATGACTCTCGAAATAATGGAGAAGAATACTTCTTCTTCTTCATTATTTTCATGGTGGATCTTTAGATCCGTTCCGCTCATACATGAATCAAATATCCATCTTCTCCTCGGACGTGCAAAATCACGACGTCCTATACGTCTATATCTGTCTAGCTGCTCTATGTGGTTTCATCCGTTGTAAATGTGCATGCGAATCCTTCTATCCACAATCCTTTGTCCAATATGGTTAACGTAATTTTAGTAAAAGAATGAGTGAATAAAATTAAATGAAGAGCGATTATCTTGCCCTCTGTATGTAGTTTATGTTAAAATAGTGTTTTTAAGGTGTATTTTTTCTCTCTGTCTTCTGAATAGATTTGGTTCAAACATTTCAGGGAATAAAATAAAATAATTTTATAAGATGGATTTTCATCAAGTAAACGCCAAATCAATTGATTATTTCAGGGAATATTTAATAAATTTCTCTTAGAATTTATTGGAATATTATATGAATTATAATGAAGAGTGCAATTTGTTTAGACAAATCATATTTACGTAATAAGACCAAGAAAAACTTGTTAAATTACATTCAAAGCTTCCGTAAATTAACGTAAGTTTCACCGTCTCACTATGTATGTACAGTATTTTATCGATAGTAAGTGAGGACATTTCAGATATCCTTGTATACATTCAGGAACCGATACCAAACCAATAAAATCAATAATATTTACAGCTCTTATGGTTTATTAATCACAAAGAAGTGAAAACCCCAGAAACTGTTGACTGTATTCATTCTTATTTAGAGACCCTTTAACACCCAACGTTATAAAGCGATTATTGAATTCAATTTTTAATGATGCTATGAAATGGCAAATATGATGTTATGGGTTATTGGTAAAGAAATTCCAACCTATCATTTCGTTTGATGACTGATGAAAATGAACAAAAATCCTCAGTCAGTTATTCTACCTGGGGGTTTGAATCAGGAAAATCTCGAATACGAGTCTCAAATTCTACCGCTTGGTCCAACTCGCTCGCTAACTGTCGACTTTGTTCAAGATATTATTAAAAAAAAACTGAAAAAAAAATTTGACTATCATTGGATGAAGGTTGATTCTTAATGAAATTTTATTGGAAATGGAAATTATCATTGAGATTTGTTAAACAAAACACGTAAATATAGACAATACCAGACATACATGTCTACTATCGTATAAATAAGAACAATAGGCCTAATAATAATTATTATTTATTTATACTGTAAGAGTTAAGCCAATTGGTCATCTCTTCCACTCAACTAATGAAAGTATATTAGGTTCTACATAAAATTAAACATCAACATAATTTTTTCAATGCCCAGATTGTCCTTTTGGACATTTCTGGTGTTCTCTCCTGACATTGGCATACTTTTAACCCACGTCTGAGGTTGGGGCGCCTAAAAGGCGAGGTTACGATGCCCCGATGATATGATGGGTGATGATGATAGTGGTGCGCCAGGAGAGTCCTTAATTCTAAGCTTAATCTAAGATGAATATGAATGATGATGATTGCCATGGCTATATGATGTTCGGGGACCGTTTGGGCCTTAAAGTTTCCTGGTATTTGTGTTACAGGTGAGAAAAAACCGATAAAAACCTAATCCAGGAAACTGTTCCGACCGGGGATCGAACCCGGGCCCGCTGCGTGACAAGGCAGCACGCTACCTCGAGACCACAGCGGTGAACTAAATTAACGTGACACAGAATAAAATATTTATAAATAAATGTAAATGGATTTATACGATCGAAACTAAAGTTAAAAAGTATCAAATTACTATTATTACAGAAATAAATGAACAAACATCGCAAATTTATTTAAATTTATCATAAGAAAATCGAGTGTGTATGCAGCAGCATTTAATCTTTTGTAGAGTTAGAATTTACAAGCGGACGCAGTAAAAATAATATGTTGAATATTGGAAGGTTGTATTGCGTGATACGTTAAATAACAGATTCTAGTGATATTATAATCGCACTAAATAAAATCGAAATAAAATAATCCTAGTTTGTAATATTTTTATCATCTTCTTCTTCACGTCACTTCACTTCACGGCTAGGCAAATTGCTTGTTCCGCCTCACAGTTGTTCTGTCCATCTTTTCACTGGGCTTCCTACATTCCTTGAACCTCTTGGCTTGTAGTTAAATGCTGCTTTTGGTAATCTTGTTACATTCATTCTTTCCACATGTCTAAACCATTTATCTCTATATTCTTTGATTTTATCATTCAATGGATACATATTTAACTCTGTTCCTATATCTTCATTCTTTATCCGTTCCATTCTTGTGCAGCCTTTTGTTCTTCTAAGGAAGTTCGTTTCTACACTTTGTATTCTACTTTGTAATTTTTTTGGTCATTACTCAAGTTTCACTCCCATAAAGTAATGCAGGAACTGCCAATGTTTTATAAAACTTCAATCTAGTATATCTTCTTGTTTTATTCTTTAATGTTCTATGTATAGTTCCACACATCATTTGAAATCTTGACAGTTTCATATTTACATCTTCATTTTATTTTAAATTAGAATTACAAAAATGTGTCACACCACTTAATCTGGAGAAGGTTATAAGAGTTTTAAAAATTAAATGGCGGTTATAAATAAGACCCTACCACAAAAAAAAAAAAACACTAAAAATGTAAATGTATGCCAATAGAAAGTTAGTTTACGTATACAAATAATTTTGTTTAAATTATTTTCATTTTTCTTTTTTATTCTTAGTTTAATGCTCTCAAGTCATTATAAACCCGTTCAGATTATTATGTCAAAGGTTAATTAGCATATTAAAAATATTATTTGAGATCTCAATCTTCCTTAACTAATTACTAGAGACCGGATTATATGCAACATAACAAGCTCGAAATATGCATGCAAATATGCATTTAAAATGCTTAAAATATGCATGAAAAAGTCGATATATGCAATACCAAATAATAAAAAAAAACAAAATTATTACTTTATTGGATATTTCTTCTAAATTAACATAATTATTATTTATATTATCTATTTATTAATATTATCGGTGATAAATGATAAATTATCAGTCAGTATCAGGCAAAAGTATTGTTCACAAATTAAAATATTCTACATTTTGCTACTATTATAATCAGAAACGGTCAGGTAGTTCCAAATGTCCGAAAGTAAGGTTGTGTCTTGGATCGCTCAAAATATTTTTATAAACAGAAAAGGACCGTTCTACGTCAAATGGAGCAACTGGGCAGTATTTGAATTTGGGTGCTACTTTGGCACTTATTACTTCTGGAAAAATCTCTGCCGTCCCATTAAAACGATTAATTGACACAAAGGTTCAAAGCCTGGGTTATCATTCAAAATGTTTTCAAACGTTTCCCTAAGTTTGCTTGGGGATACCTCCAGCAATAATGAGTTTAGTTGACGGATTTTATCCTTTACTGAATATATTCAACGCCAAACCTTGAATTTTAAGAAACTTATTAATAGTTGCAGGTATATGAAAAAAAAAAAAAAAGAGTGAAAAAATAAGTGCTAATCACAGCATTTTTTTATACTGGGATCGTTAAATGCTTCCTTGCACTGACAAACTGCCAAAGACCATGCACTTTTGATGGCCTCGAAATTTTCATTGTAAAACAACACAGATTTTTGAAATGTTGTAAAATATAGCGCGAAAATATGCATTTTCACTAATTTTAGTTAAAATATGGAATAACAGGAGAAAAAGGTATAAATATGCAAATACATATGCAACATGCAAATGTATGTAATCTGGTCTCTACTAATTACAATTTCCTTTGAAACATTTTGTAGGTCTTTCGAAACAAGTTAGTTATCAGCATTTCAAAATATATTCAGTTTTTTAATCTTAGTTTAACACCCTCTCCCTTGGTACAAAGCTGTGGGATTTACACTGGTTCAAGTTTTCATGGGGGAACACATTTTCTCATAGAATTTGGCCAAAATCGGACTGGTGCCCACCTAACATCGTGATGAATTTGGGTAACTAAATTAGTTCCGGTTCCATGTTGAGAAAATCAGCTGTAACGGCTGGGGTACAAGACATGCTAAGAGCATACGACATGCTAAGAACATGTCACACCTAAACTGGCTTGATAATCGTCCACCTCTGTGATTAACACATATAAATGTGAGGCCAGCGTCCGGCTGGTAGGCTAAGAGTTTTCCATGGCTGTAGCATGATAGAGTTAACCTGTCCCTTTTATGAACTTCTACCTGTTCACGCCACCAGGCATTACAGTGAGTGAATATTTAAAGTTTGGATCATATACATACTTTATGACTACGTAAGGATATGGAGGGCCTCCCCGAGGAGGGATCAGCTCAAAACGGTGCCACCTCCGAGACAGTACGTACATTTAAGACAAAACACATTAATTATTCACACATTCATACTAAATAAGGCAAACATGATAGGATAATTGTGATTGTGAAATGGTGTACAGGAACTATTTAGGCCTCATAGTTTCTCGACATTTTTCTTACAGGTGATAAAAACCGAACAAAACTCACCCATGAAAACTTGTCTCTACCGGGGATCGTACCCGGACCCGCTCCGTACGAGGGAACGTTATCCCGATATCATAGCAGTGGACAAAAATATTTATTTAATGAGACTATTATTTCAAGTATCTTGAGTTCTGAATTATAACATGTCCAAATTTAAAATAGAGATACAAAATATTGTCCTAAGCAGGGACTCCAAAAAGTTCGGCCTATAATAAATTATTTGAGCCATGAATAAAAAATGTGTATAATTAACCCTTCCATTGACATTGTATTCTATAGGATACATCAATTGGTTTAATTTATTCAATATTTTTAACAAAACAGAAGAAAGAAACCAGTATAAATTACTTAAATGTGTGCCGAATTACACAATATAGGCCTACTCAATAACAATAATACTTATGTTTGTTTTTGTTTTCAGTGCGGTCCGCCACATTCAAAAAAACTGACAGGAGAAATTAGTGTTTTGCCAATTTTAGAGTTAAAATACTATTTTAAAGACTTAAATCATATACATAAAATGTATTTACCGCTACATGTAAAACATGTTTGAAAATAATTTGTAAAACAAGAATTAAATCCCTTAAAGAACCCAAGTGGAAAGCAGTTATCATAATCAAATGAAGGGACGTAAAAATTATTTTTGCACGATAGTGTGTTTTGTCGTACTATGGCGACTATGATTGAAAGTTCAACTTCCTACAATTCGGGGCACGCCGTAGCGTAGTGGTTAAGGTACCGCGCTACAAGCCGGAAGATCGAGGGTTCAAGTCCCGGTGGGGTCAGGATTTTTAAACTGACCCAAACCTTCCGGCGGCACTATGGTCCTGGGGTCGACTCAGCCTCTAACGGAAATGAGTACCAGACGCTTGTTCTGGGGGTAAAGGCGGCCGTCACGCAGGGCTGACAACCCGGCTGACATCTAGTGCCGATTGTCTAGAAAAAGTGGGAGCCTTAACCTCCTACTACCCCAAGGGCCTCCTGAGGCCTGTAGCGGGACTACTTTACTTTACTTTTACTTCCTACAATTCGGGGTTGCCAACCTAAATAACTATACTGTAATATTACATATTACAAACCTCGTGTGAGAAGTATAACTACTGCTCTTTATGTATACTACGTACAATATATATACAAAAATATATCCAAAAGGTAGTGTTAATATACATTATACGAAACAAATCACTGCATTTTAAATGAACTGAACTTTTTTGAAACAATATAAAACAATACATACGTACTTGCCGCCATTTTATGACTGATTGGTGTTACGGCCTGCTGTAGTTTCAACTATTAAACATTGCCCATACTGTTAACATTAGTCAGCTGTTTAAAATGAACGCAAATATTTCCGACAAAGATATTATTTAACTATTATATATTATTTTGAAAACACCATTGTGCAAAAAATTAATATAGGTCTACAACGCACGTTTGTGTAGTGTTTGAGAGAATCTCAGAAATTAAAAACCTTGCTATCGCTCGGGTTTTTAAATATTTCCTCGCTTCTGTAAAAACCACTTCCCAACCTCGTATCGTAATATACTATTCTAACATGATCCGAAAGTCCGAGAGGAGAATTTTGACCATTAAATTGGCAAAACACTAATTTCTCGTATCAGTTATTTAAATGTGGCGGACTGCAGTGAAAACGAAATCAAGCATAATTGTTATTATTAGGTATGTTGTGTATTTCGACACACATTATTTCTATTCGTTTATTTTCTTTTGTTTTATTTAAAATACCGTATTTTATAAACAGATTATACCCTGTAGTCTCAAGGTAGCCTGCTGCCTTGACACGCAGCGGGCCAGGGTTCGATCCCCGGTCGGGGCAGTTTTTCTGGGTGAGGTTTTATCGGGGTTTTCCCTCACCTGTAAGACAAATGTCAGGAAAACTTTAAGGCCCAAACGGTCCCCGAAATCATATGGTCATCATCATCATCATCCTTATTATAATCATTATCATCATCATCATCATCCTTCACCAGTGTGGAAAGCAACGGGAAGCTACCACACCTACAATTCCCTAGTAAAGCTACAAGCATAGCATGAAAATGCTATGATTGCAGTGAAGGACCTGCCTTCGGGCAGAATTACTATGGATATAAACTGAACCAATCGTTGTATCCAGTGGGCTACATAGCCAATTTAAGTGCTAAAATTGAAATTATGTAACTTTCAAAAATATACAGGCCGCATTAATTTTTAATTCATTTAAGAAAGCTAATTTTTCTCTTATATTATATTTAAATGCATTCCTCTGTCAGACAATTTAATATATCCCTGAATACGAGTGCCTGACTACTCATAAGGGAAACTCAGTTTTAAATACACGTTATTCATTCCTTATTATTCTCTTATTTACTAATAATGTTTTTATTTTGTACTGAGAATCCGTGTATTGTTTTATTATATTATCAATGTGAATGAAAATAAATGTGATAACTGTTTTTAAAAGTCAGATTTTGAGGAAGTTATGTAATATGCAGTATATGTATGTTTGTCTAGGATTTTTTTCCTAACTTCGTTTTTTCTAAATCCGGAGGTAAAGAAATCTTCTGACAGACGAAACGGTTTACTGTGATTTGTGATTTTTTTATTTTGCTGGCGGTAGAAAATTCTCCCCCTTAACTTGGATTGCGACATGTTCTGGGACGACTCTCAGATCTCTATCACGGAAACAAAGTGGCTAATTCAGCGAATGGCAAATTTGCAGAATAATAAAAAGAAGAAGAAGAAAAGGGAGAGATTGCCACGCCTCTTAACCGCGATTGGGTTTGCCCTTTCTTTTTTTATTATTATTAACCTTCCCTGAGACATTTGGATTCACCTCAAGTCGAATACAGTTGATCCTGTTTCTGATCTAAAACTTTAGTTTTACTGTGATTAATTCCAAGGAGAAAAGAAAATATAAATTTTACGACTTCTGTGCATAAAAAGTTATTACTCTCGATAAAAACGAATGATTTGCATTAAAATCAATTGCGAAAGTCAGATCATTAAAGTTGCAATTTAAATTTAACTATGGCTTCAAAATTTTTAACCTTCCACTCGGACGCCGACTTTACTTTCTTTCCGAAGGAAGCCATACTATTTTTTGCATGATAGTGCGTTTTGTACAACTTACAGCAATGGCGACCATGATTGAAAATTCAACTTCCTACATTTCGGGGTTGCCAACCTAAATAAACTATACTGTCATAAAATAATTATACTGTAATATTACATGTTACAAACCGCGAGTGGGAAGTAAAACCACTGCCCTCTATGTATACCACATACAATGTATATAATAATATAATAATAATAATAATAATAATAATAATAATAATAATAATAATAATAATAATAATAATAATGATTTATTTTAGCTGGCAGAATTAAGGCCATAAGGCCTTCTCTTCCACTCAACCAGCGAATAGTAAAATTATACAAAAATTACGTACATATTACAATTTTAAGATATTAAAATATATACTAAACAAAATACAATGATGATGGATCTAATACTAGCTAATGCTAACAAAAACATAGAATATAATAAAATTAAAATGATATAAAATAAAGTAAGTAGCTTCCTACATGATTATTAATAGAATGATCTATATAGTTGTTATGTAGTTAATGCTTTCATTGTGTCGAACTTAAGATATCAGTTAATTTGGATTTAAATAATGATAGCGATTGACAGTCCCTGACATGACTGGGAAGTGAGTTCCATGCTCTAGCCATAGATATTGTGTAAGATTCAGAGTACAGACAGGTCCTGTGTTGTGGTATCAAAAGTAAAGAAGAGTCTTGTGATCTTGTTCCTAAATTGTGATGAGCCGATAAATGTTGAAAACGTGTTGTTAAATAAGTTGGTAAATATGTGTGCAGAATTTGGAATAGTAAGGTATGTGAATGTAAAGTTCTTCTGTCATTTAGGCGTAGCCATGATAAGGCCTGAAATGAAGGAGACACGTGGTCATAAACGACGGAGATTGAATATAAATCGAATGCACGCATTATGAGCACGCTGTAGTCTGTCAGATAGATCAGTTGTAAGATTAGTCAGTAATATGTCGCAGTAGTCGAAGTGTGGCATTATAAGAGTCTGTACAAGTATTTTGTTTTAATTTTGTAGGAAGGAAGTTTTTAAAACTATTTAGGGAGTGAAGAATTGAGAACACTTTCTTGCAGGTATTATTCACCTGGATTTTCCAGTCTAGGTGTTGGTCCATATAGATACCCAGATTTTTTACTACTGAGCTGTAGGGGATATTTTTGTCATTTAGGAGAATGGTAGGGATATTTTCGTAATTTATAATGCTTTGGATTCGCCGATGTCCTATAATTATGCACTGTGTCTTGTCAGTATTTAGATTAAGTCCATGTTTCTTCGACCATTGGGAAATTGAGTCTAGGTCACTATTTAATTTGTCTAGTGTGTCATGTACATCGTCAGGATGGGAGTGAATGTAAATTTGCAAATCGTCAGCGTATAGGTGATATCGACAATAGGTAAGTCTAGTGGATATATCGTTAACATAGATAGAGAACAGAAGTGGTCCTAACACTGAACCTTGTTGGACGCCACCCTTCAGTGATAGCCAGGATGAGGAAAGTTCTGCATTGTATACACATTGCTGGCGACCATGAAGATAGGATCCAAGCCAGTTAACAGCATTGTCCGAAAGATTCAGAGCGCGTAATTTTGCTATTAATATGTCAGTGTCAACAGTGTCGAAAGCTTTGCTGAAGTCCAAGAGTGTAAATATTGTCATGTGGCCACTGTCCATTGCTTCACACGCGTATCTTCGGTAACTTTAAGAAGTGCGGTTGCCGTACTATGGCCTGTCCTAAACCTGATTGGTATGGGTCGAGTATGTTATGAGTGTTAAGGTAATCAGTTAATTGTTCATGAACAATGCGCTCCAAGGCCTTAGATAGGACTGGGAGGATGCTGATTGGTCTAAAGTCGTTTGGTGTTACAGGTAATTTAATTTTAGGGATTGGTCTGACTATAGCTTTTTTCCAGAGTTCGGGGTAAGTTGAGGTCATAATTGAGGCATTGAATATATGGGTTACAGTTGGGAGTATGACATGGAGTATTTTCTTTAAAAAGTCGATACTTATGTTGTCTATACCTTGTGTTTTAGTTCTAATGCGGTCCAGGGATAGTTTAACGTCGATTGGCATTATATAGGAAAAGAAGAATTTTTCTCGGGAAGGAGTAGGTGTGGATAGGAGCTCATCTATAGTTTGTTGTTTGGTCGTAGTGTTTATGTTAAGTGTGGCATATGATGTGAAATGTTGGTTTAGATCGTCCAGTGATATGTTAATGCTCTCTCCTTTGGTTGTCGGCTGCCGTAGGCCCATTGATCTAATACGTTTCCACATATCACTTGCATTTGTGTTTGGATCAATGAGACTATGAGCATACCGCAACTTAGCGTTCCTAATGTTTTGATTCGTTTTGTTTCTTAATGTCTTATATTGTCTTAAGTTAGCGTCACTTATACTAAAAATATCCAAAAGTAGTGTTAATACACATTATACGAAACAAATTACTGCATTTTAAATGAACTGAACTTTATTTGAAACAATATAAAACAATAAATGCGTTCCTGCCTCCATTTTAACACTAATTGATCTCACGGCCTCCTGTAGTTTCAACTAATAAACATTACCCGCATTGTTAACGTTAGTCAATTGTTTATAATGAACGCAAATATTTCCAGCAAATATATTACTTTATTTATTTAATACTTTGAAAATACCATCGCGCAAAAAATAATGTACAACGCACGTTTGTGAAGTAATTTACAGAATCTCGGAAATTAAAATCCTCGCTATCGCTCGCTTCTGTAAAAACCACTTCCCAACCTCGTATCGAAATATACTATTTTTATGTTTTTAAAAGTACATCTACAGTGGTCGGCTTTGATCCCGCGAACCTCGGGACCGGAGACAAGCTTAGTAACCACTAGTTCACCGGGTCTGTGGAGACTGCAAGATAACAGTGTATGATTAGGCTTTCGTCCCATGATTCGTTTTTCAATCCTCTTCTTCTTAATCCTAGTTTAAGCTTTCACCTTATAGAAATGTTTCACATTCTACAGTGTTGAGAGAAGGATCATCTAATTCCAGGGCCTCCTCCGAGACAACATGTAAACTTAGCGACAAAAAGAATAGGCCGACTCTTGATCTCGAATATTTTAAGTTCCAACGCGCGATTCACACGAGTAAATTAATTGCTATTATAATTACAAAGAAATAAACGTTATCTCAGTCAAAACATAAATTTATTGTGTCGACGTTTCGATCTCCTTATGTCAGATAATTTTCAAGACATGGTTGTTTATAAATTTATTGTACATAGTTACCATCACCAAGACAATTTTTTTATACAAATTTAAATGAATAAATTTAAAATTCCAATTTATAATTTAAAATATTTCCTTGACGTCACCGTGATACGTTTAAGTAATGGAAAATTGTTAGCAAATTGGTATAGAAAAGGCAACATTTTCTGGAAGATATATAAATTTCCACTCACGACACCCAGTTCAACAAAAAAATAAGTGTAATTTATGGCTTAATTGACAAGCGATGTTACTTTCCAATAACATATTCCATAAACAAAACATTGAATTGATTAAACATATTTTGATGGAAATTATCCACAACAGTTTATTATTCAACAAATTAAGAGAAGATTGAAAATATTGGAAGACAGAAAAAAATCTATGGAATTAAATAAAATAAATCTAGATGTTGAACAACAAAGCTTTCGCTTGAAATTACCTTATGTAAAAGGTTTAAATGAAGGATTGGAAAAGAAATTGAAACCATTCAAATTGGTTTTTGCTCATAGTGTTCCTAATAAACTTGAAGGAAATTTAATAAAAACTGGCAAAGACAAAATCGACACTAGTAAATTGACAGATGTTGTGTACAAAATCCAATGTGGTGATTGTGAAAAGTCTTATGTAGGCCAAACAAAAAGATTTATAAGAAAAAGAATCGACGAACATAAAAAGAATATCAGTACACCAGGTGCAGAACTTACAGTAATCATTGAACACATAATTAATCAAAATCATAAAATGAAATAGAATGACATAAAAATTTTACACAAAGAAAATAATTACAAAAAAAAAAGAACATAATAAAGCATTAAATAAACAAAAATATTTAAATGAATGGTGTGGAACATATGATTCCTTGCTAAAATATGTTTAATTATAAATTGGAATTTTAAATTTATTCATTTAAATTTGCATGCATATATTTATAAAAAAATGTAATTGTCTTGGTGATGGTAACTATGTACAATAAATTTATAAACAACCATGTCTTGAAAATGATCTCACATAAGGAGATTGAAACGTTGACACAATAAATTTATGCTTTGACTGAGATAACATTTATTTCTTTGTAATTATAGTATTAATTACTCTTAGTGAAAAATAATTTAAAAAAAGTCTAAATTAATTGCATAGTAGAGCTGCGATACATTTCCCTTCTTTCATTGAAGATTAATCTTTCAAGCACAAACAGCCAGCGTACGCTTAGCTCAGTGCTTAATGGCTTGAATCGTATGCAAAAGGTCACAGGTTCGATTCCCGGTGAGGTTAAATTTTTTTGATTGTTAAAATGCTTCCTATTTTATTCTGTCTATCCATTCTTAAAGAAAAAAAAACGTACTAACTATTTGGAAGTATTACTATTTTTATTATTATTTATTTATAAACAGGTTTACAATGTAATAAAACATATTTCTGTGCCCAAAGCTTTTTAAATTTGTATTTTCTTTCTCCATTCTTCTCTATCCCCACATTCCAATTCTCCCTCATACCTCTTCTTATATCATCCATCCATTAAAATCTAGGTGAACCTCTCTTTCCTTTCCCAGGTGGAATCCATTCCAAAGTTTGTCTGGGTAATCTTTTCTTTGGCATCCTACGTGTATGACCATACTATTCTAGTGTCTGTATCTCACAAAATTTAATAATGAATTTTGAACTTTCATTTGTATTCTGATTTTTTTCGAATTTAGAATGTCTAGTTGAGCGTCTAGAACAATCCATTTCAATAGATATAAGCTTTAAACTCAAATTTTTATTCAACTGCCAAGTTTCTGCACGACATGTTAGCGTGCTTCGAATTATGGATTTATAAATTTCTAATTTGGTTTCCATCCATATATTCTTATCCCAACAAAACGCCGTTTAACATTGTTATTATTGATCTGCCGTTTTGAATTCTATATTTTGTTATTTTCTTGGGTACATATAGAGTTAATTTTGATCCCCAGTTAATTACATTCTTAATATCCTTTGATACATCCACTATTATTAATAATAATAATAGTAATAATAATAATAATAATACTAATAATAATAATAATAATAATAATAATAATAATATAATTATTATTGCTATGGACGATGGACAATACTATAACAATAATAATAATATTAATAATAATATTAATGATAATAATAATAATACTATTTTTTATTATTGTCCATCATCTATGTGCTATTAATATGCTGGACTTGACATATATAAACTAAATATTTTAATTGAAGGGTGAAACTTTTTCCTCACTAAAACGTAATAAACACATAAATATATGAAGCTATATTATATTTTATTACATACATTTATAGCATTATTATTAAAACGTGGTGCTGCATGCACAATTCAATTTATACCGGTAGCTAAATAGCGTTATAGAGTTTACGAAGCAGGAATATTACTTAATATAGTGTAAAGTGGACGTGACAGGAATTATATGTTATAACACTTATAGGACGTATTTTCCCGAAAATAGAAATTAATAAAAAAAATGTTGAATGTTTCGAACCCTGGCTTTCATACATATTTCATCTTCTTGCAAGTAGTTAAACGATCTACGCTACTCGAACGTCGGATACTAGTTGTCTAAATATTGGTTATCTTTTATTTTGCACTATGAACTAGAGTTTCACTTTATTTGAAATGTAATTTGAGTAATATTGTATTTGTCGAACACTCCTAAATATGTAGAAACATGTCTCCTTCACTGTTTTAACCATTTAAGACGATTAAAACTAAATTAATGTATTTAAAAGATTTAACAGTGCGTTATCTCGTGAATCACAGCTTTAGCTTTTCGAGCATGCGCAATGGGCCATAACAGGGACTCTGCTTTCTGAAGCGACTCATTCTTTTTGTCGCTAAGTGTACATTTAAAGCGAAACACACCATTCACTCTCACGTCTATTCAAAATATTGCGAATATTATGACTATTTAACTCGTGCCCCAAAATGGGAGTCAATGGCCAATCACACTTCAATGAATTTTGATTTACAACCAATCACAGTCGTTTTTTCACCTTGATTTTATCAATTTAATTTTTAACACTTTAAAATCAAGCTTCTCCTTTTTAACATTCTGAATAGGTCAGACCATTATTTTGCAATGACTTACTCTCTAAGAAATACGTTGAATAGAACTATTTATATATTAACATGTAAGAATCCTACAATGCATGTGGCTAGCAGATTGTATATCCATCCATAATAATTCTGCCCGAAGGCAGGTCTTTCACTGCAATCATAGCATTTTCATAATTTCTTAAATGTTTTATTTCCCAGGTAATAACGTCCCAGAAAAATATAATTGACATATTTACATCATAGGACATCATAAATTAATTAATATGCAGTTTGATGTGTTTCATTTTTTCTCCACTTGTGTGCATTCTTACAATATTGCGAACTGGCAATAAATAATATGATCCGGTTGCAGTGATGAACAAGTGAAACATAACGTTTCTCATTTGTTTTTAAACATAGCTGTTTACATTAAATATATAAATATTTAAAAATAACTATATTTAAATAATGATTTGTGAGCAAACAGCTTAATTTAATTTTTATGATAATCCTAACAAATGCCACTCTTGATTTCCAAATTTGGAAATCACTCGTGGCATTACTTATGACTATTTAACTCATAGACCGATGATTTTGCCTCTTCCTGTTTGTAATGACAGATATCTCTGCAAATTAACTTCTTTGACAAGAATATCGATTCAACAATGTACGATCGAAATGGTACAGCAAGAAATGCCAAAAGAAAACAACTTAAAAATATTATCAAAAAAGTTCTGTTGCTCTAAAAAATGTATTAAATGTTGTATAATGAATCTGCATTATTGTGATATTTATTTCTCATACATTCATCTGTTATTGGTTTTTCCCAAACCCAAAGAAATTTAACAGTAAGGATTTGCTATTTATAACTATAAATCCGGCTTAGAAATCGCTCGAATACATAACCTCACATTTGATAAATATTAAACATTACAATTATTTTCGGTCCACCGCTGTGGTCTCTAGGTAGCATGCTGCCTTGTCACGCAAGTTACTAATTATTGGTACTATATTATCTTGTATTCAGTCTTATTTCTCGTAAAATGCGATGTAACCTAAATTGAAAAATGTCCCTATCGTTGACAATTCTATACACAATTCACTCATATGGCTGGTAAAGCAGTACTACGGTTCCCCCAATAGACGGAGTCCGCGGAGTAATACATTATGCAAGATATTTTACAGTAGAACTGGTACTTAGCTCGGATACAGTATAACCAGCATTTTCACGGTATATTAAAAAAAAACTATAGTAACAAATGATTTATTAATAATTACTATATAACTATGGTAACAAACATGTTTGGAGAATATTATTTCACAATTAATTCGCATACATATATGTTCTGTAATTCGTTTTAATGAGGGAATTTTATTCCGTAGTGTGGTGCAAGAAGTTTATTAATGAACAAATGTAATAAACAAAGACTGGGTTTAGAAGTGAAATATATGATTAAATGTGGATAAACAAGGTAAACTTTTTGAACAATCTTAAAAGTTAGTACAAGGGGGGGGGGAAACTCATTTTTTACTTTCTGTATTGAGAAAAAGTTCATATTCAATATTTTAATATGATTGAAGATTGTATTCCATTTATTTGAATGGAGAATATCTTTGTACAATGAAGGTGACCGCATCAACAAAAATAAGTAGTTGGTTTTGACTCCGAACTCCAAATCACTGCACTTTACTAGTTTTTAAAGATAGGCTTCTTTAAATCCTCTAGTATAACTTGGCCATTTTTATCTTCATTATTATAAATTTCTCTACAACTCATTGTAAATTTTACTCCTCTCTAAATCCCTGTTTTCTGCATCATTCTCTGTCAATCCTCTCCACACCGCTACTCCATACACTCCTCGCCTTTTTGGTTGATGAATTATATACCCAACCTAGACTCATTTTTTTAGAAATAATCTCTGCCTGTTTCAAGCCTGGTAAAATGGGGAGTAATGGAAGAGTAACACCACCTTAAAAAAAATAGTTCATTCTGGCCCGGATGATAGTAACCTGTAAGGATGTAAGGACTCCATGTCAGGGTACGGCAACTGCTGCCTTGTAATGAGACGTTGGTTCGTCAACGGCTAGAGGAAGAAAAACTTCAACAAAAATCTCCTGGTCCTCCAGGTTGGGGGTTATAGCGATGGGCCAGCTTTATAGCCCACCGATTATAAACTTGGCATAATAATAATTATTATTGTATCTGCCATGTGTAGTATGAATGCCTGATGAATGGTATTGTGTTTTCTCGGAGGAGGCCCTGACATTGAACTGATACTCATTTTGGGAGATCCTCCATATCCATGTGTGTGATCCACAGTTTAAATTCGCTGTCCTGACAGATTTTCTTACTGGTTGTGTGTTGCATGTTAAAAATGATCTACGTATAGAATTCATTTAAATTTTCTTTCTTTTAACCAGTTTAACCTCTCATCTTAATGTCAGGTAATTCTAATAAACATTTAGGAGCTATTGTAACTGACAATTTAAGCTGAGAAAGGCAGTGTATGTGAACGCAATATATTTACTGATTGTGTAGGTTAGGAATGAGATGCACAAAGAAATTAAACATGGGCTATTCTCAATTCTGGAAACGTGTGCAATTATATATTACAGAGACCCTTGACGTCCCAATTACATTAAAAATATGTTAAACTGAAAATATATAAAAATATTATTCTACCAGTTATATTATATGGATGTGAAACATGAACTCTTAATTTAAGCGAGGAAATGTGATTACGAGTTATTGAGAATAAAGTTCTTGGGAAAATTTTTGGACCAAAGAGAGATGAACTGACAGGAGAATGTTAGAAGACTACATAACAGTGAACTGTATGGTCTTTATAGAAGCCAGATACAATAAGAAGAATTAAGTCTCGTAGACTGCGATAAGCTGGACATGTGAAACGAATGGCGAATGAAAGACGTATGTGGAAGTTTTTATGTAGGAAAACCAGACGGAAAGCGCCCAGTTCGTAGACCAAGAATGAAGTGGGAGAATAACACCAACTATGATTTGAGGGAAGTAGATTACGCAGGGAATGATTGGAAAAAGGTTAGCTCAATATAGAGATGTATGGATGGCTTATGTCCGTGAGGCCATGAACCTACAGGTTCGATAGTGCCAGGTGAATTAGTTAGTTAGTTAATGAATCGTTCAAATGACAAAATATAACACATTCTGTAAGTATGTTTTTGATCTCATAGAAAGAAATTTTACGTGTAATAATCATATTTGTTGTCGAGGTCTCAAAGCAACTGAAAATTGAATAATTTACAATAAACCAATTTCTCAATTTGTGTTTATAATAACACATTACAAATTAAATATTTTTTGAAATAAATGTCTTACATTTCTCACTAAAATGATTTTCATCTTCATTCAGAAGTCACTAACTCCATTATTTTGGTTCTTTAAGAAATAACACAGATCTACGTGGCGAGAATTTCACATTTATGATGACTATTTAACTCATGCCTCAAATTATAGTCAATGACCAGTCACGTTTCAATGAATTTTGTTAACTATCAATGGCAGTCGTGTTTCACCTCGCTAATTATCGATTTCTCTTTATCAGCTCCTGCTTTTGTGATAAGGAAAGTTCCTCCTTTTTAATATTCTGACAGATCACAGCATTATTTTTCTCCAACAAATACATTGAATATAGCAAATAATGAACAGATTTAGAAATTAAAAAAAAAAGAATAAACCTATAATGTTGATTATAACATACAGTTTGGTGTGTTTCATTGTTTCTCCACTAGGGTGATTATTACAATATTGCGATCCTATTTAGCAATAAATAATATGATCAAGTTGCACTGAGTATACATAACCCCACATTTCTCATTTGTTTTCAAACATCACCATTTACATTATATATATATACATATTTTAAAATATCGGTAATTATATTTAGATAAAGATTTTTTAGAAAACAGCTTAATTTTATTTCTTAAATAGTCACAACAAATGCCGTTCTTGATTCCCAATTCCTCAATTCGTGACCCGTGAATTATCGATGATTTGGAAATCATTCCTGATATTACTTTTGATAAATATAACTTGGAAGTGTGATTACAAGAAATTATTGCGGCGAAGGATACTTCTGAAGTTTGATAAGAACTGTTGTATTTGTTTGTTGTATTTTACTGTTATTAACGCTGATTTTACAACTCAGGTGGCATTTCCTGTTGAATGCCATTACTTTCGATTTATTTTCAGAGATTGTCATATTGAATTTACTGGATGAGTGACCATCCTATTAATGTCCACTACTTTATTTTCTTTCAGTTAAGGAAATAAGAAGTTATGTTACAAACAATATATAATTTCGGTAACCTTTTTTATGGCCCACACTATAATTATTTATTGTTATGCTGTCAGGCCAAGGCCTGGTGGTAGCTACGTATATATACATATACACAAAACAATCAACGGCAATAAGGAAATTAAGTTAAAACACAAACAATTTAAAAAAGTAAATAATAACTAACTAACTAACTGGCACTATCGAATCCTTAAGTTCACTGCCGGCCGGACATAAGCTCTCCATAAATCCCTATCTGAACTAATATTTTCCAATCATTCCCTGCATAATACTCTTCAATTCATGGTTATAGTTATTCTTCCAGGCCATTCTTGGTCTGCCCACTGGGTGCTTTCCCTCTGCAATTCCTGCAAGGAGCTTCCATGTCTCCCTTTCATTCCACATGTTCTCCCTACTCCAGCCTACGAGACTTAACTTTTCTTGTTATATCTGGTTTCCTATAAAGATGATCCAGCTAATTTTTATATTGTCTTGTTTTTTTACCTGTCTGCTCTTCTCTCTTTGGCCCAAACATTTTTCTATTTTCAAATACTCGCAATCTTTTCTCCTCCCTTAAAGTACGAATCCATGTTTAAATAAATAGTATGATAAAAATTTAACAATACATAAGCTTAAAAAAACAATGATACATACGCCTGCTAAAAATTAAGAGAAATACACAAAATTAAATTCCAGAGAACCTTGAAGCAGAGTTATGTGACTACATGATGAAACCAAACACAACCATCTTGATTTTTTACCGATTGATAACAATTGCACCTCTTTTGTGTTATTTAGAATACAAAGAAATAGTAGTAGGCCTAGTAAGACTTTTTTTAGTAGTGATAAGAAATCGTAGAGGATAAAATGAACATTGACAGTTCCATAGACAATTCACTCATAAAAGTAGTACTACCCAAATTGACGGAGTCGGCGGAGTAATACATTATGCAAGATTGTTTACAGTAGAACTGGAACTAAGCTCGGATACAGTATACCCAGCATTGATATGGTGAATTAAAACATACTATAGTAACAAATTGTTTGATAATAATTACTATAAAACTATGGTAACAAATATATTTGGGAATAATTCTTTCACAATTAATTCGCGTACAGATATGTTCCGTTATTCTTTTTATTGAGGGAATTGTTTTTCCGTAGCAGTGGTTCAAGAAGTTTATTAAAGAAAACGAAAATGTATAATAAACTGAGCCTGGGTTTAGAACTGAAATACGAGTATATTATTAAAAGGGGATGAACAAGGTAAGCTTTTTAAATACTCTTATAAGGGAGCGGGGATAAGGAAAACAATATATATATATAATCATTTCTACTTTCTCTTTGCTGTATTAAGAAAAAAATTATTCATAATTACATTGAATGTTTTAATATGATTGAATGTTAGATTCCATTTGTTTGAATGGTGAATGTCTTTATATAAGGAAGGTGATCACTAGGGCTGAAAAAAAGTATTGTTTATAGCCTAGGTTGCATCGTAGGCTTACTTAAACCGCAGTGTTTACAAACTGCACGTTGACACGCGGTATTTGGGACAGAATTCAAGTACAGTCCGCTTTCTGTAGGAATGGACTCATCTTTTTGCACAATTTTTGTTTCGGCATTCTGATACAACCACACGTCACGTAAACAGGTCTATTACTGAGGAGAGTCGAACATACACATTGTCCGCTCCGAGCAGGCAGTGGAGACGCTGGACAAAGACACGCATTTTGTTAACAATGTGTATAGAAATTAGTTAATATCCTGATACCGATACTTTTTTCAGCCCTAGTGATCACATAAATAAAACCCAGTTCTGAATAACTACTATGTTTTGACTCTGAACTGCAAATCACTGCACTTTACTAATTGTTAAAGTAGGATTTTTTAAAAGCACTAATATAACTCAGTCATTTTTATCTTCATTATTAGGATTTCCTCTATTATACAGTAGTTTTTCTAATCCCTTTGTAAAATTTTACTCCTTCACAAATCCCTATTTTCTGCAACACTCTCTGTTAGTCCTCTCGACACCATACTCCATAGGCTAAACTACTCGAATTTACTGTTGTTTTGGTTTATGAATTATACCCAACCTAGACTAATTTATGAGAAATAATATCTGTCTGTTACAAGCTAGGAGAAATGGTTGGTAATGGAGGAGTAACACCTCCTCCTTAAAAAGATGGTTCATTCTGGTGCTGATGATAGTACCCTGTAAGGACTCCTTGCCAGGGTGCGACAACCGCTGCCTTGTAAATAGGCGCTGGTTCTTCAAAAGCTAGAGGAACAAAACCTTCAACAAAAATCTCCTGTCCTCCTGGCTGGGGGTTATAAGGACGGAGCAACTTTTAGGGACAAATAGTCATGAATTATCAACTGGGCATAATAATTATCATCATATCCGCCATGTTTAGTATGAATGACCGATGAATGGTATTGTGTTGTCCCGAAGGAGGCCGTAGCATTGAACTGATCACTCATTTTTGGAGATCCTCCATGTCCATGTGTGGTCAAGAAAGTATGTGTGTGATCAAAGGTTTAAATTCCCTCTCTTGACAGATTGTGCTACTGGTGGTGTGTTACATGAGAGGTTAAACTGGTTAAAGAAACAAAATTTAAATGGATTCTATATAATTTTACGCAATTCCAATAACAATTTAGGAGTTATTGTAACTGACAATTTAAACTGAAAACAATATATTCATTAATTGTGTTGGCTAATGAATCGTCCAAATGACAGAATATAATACATTCTGTAAGTATGTCTCATAGATAAAAAAAATTAGCTATGTGTAATAATTATATTTGTTATCGAGTTCCCAAAGCAAACAAAAAATTGAATATTTTACAATAAACAAAGTCTCAAATTGTGTTTATAATAAAACATTACAAAAAATATTGCTAAATTCGTAGAGTATTGTCTTGTCACGCAGCGGTCCCGGTTTGATCCCCGGTAGGGACAGTTTCCTGGGTGAGGAATTTATCGGGGTTTTCTTCACATGTAAGACAAGTGACAGGAAACTTTAAGACCCAATCGGTACACGAACATCATACGGCCATCGCAATCATCATAATTCATATTCATCTTAGATTAAGCTTAGGATTAAGAACTCTCCTGCTGCATCATCATCATCATCATCACCATCCATCATATCATCGGGGCAACGTAATCCCGCCTTCCAGGCGCCCCAGCCACAGAAGTTGGTTACAATGCCAGGAGATAACACCAGAAATGTGTAAAAGGACAATCTGGAGCATTAAAAAACTTAATATCTTACATTTGTCACATCCACAGGCAGAAGTCACTAGCTCCATTATTTTGGTTATCTACATGGTGAGAACTTCACAATTATGATGACTATTTAACTCATGCCCCAAATGGGAGTCAATGACCAATCACGTTAAAATGATTTTTATTTACAACCAATCACAGTCGTGTTTCACCTCGCTCTTTATCGATTTCTCTTTATCAGCTCCTGCTTTTGTGATAAAGAAAGCTCCTCCTTTTTTAATGTTCTGAACAGGTGAAAGCATTATTTTTCTCCAACAAATACATTGAATATAGCAAATAATGAACAGATTCCTTGATTTTACTGGGTTGTTTACTAAACAAATACATGAATAACCCGTAATGTTGATTGTGATATATAGTTTGATGTGTTTCACTATTTCTCCACTTGGGTGCATTCTTACAATATTGCGATCTTATTTGGCCATAAATAATATGATCAAGCTGCATTGAATGAACATAACCTCACATTTCTGATTTGTTTTCAAACATCGCCGTTTACATTAAATATATAAATATTTTAAAATAACTATAGTTAAATAATGATTTTTGAGTAAGCAGCTTAATTTTATTCGTTAAATAGTCCTAACAAATGCCACTCTTGGATTTCCAAATTTTCTACATAAATTCACTCCTCACTTCGTATGTCGTGAATTTATCGATAATTTGGAAATCACTCGTGGCATTACTTATGATAAATATATTGCTCAAAACAATTAGAGGAACACTATGAAATATGCAAATATGTTTTCATTGGATAAAGGTACAAACATGAAATTAATAAAGTACATTATTTGTGGTTATTTATTTATTTATTTATTGCTCATGTCAGTAAAAACAAACGAATAACGCTGACAATTAACTTTTCAAATAATTCCGCTATGTAAGCAATTGAATCTTGTGCTTATTTTTCAAAGTTAAACACTCGTTATATAGAGTTAGTATCGTGTATGGCCTCCACGACATTCGATGACACTTTGGCACTTTCGTGGCATGCTCCCAATAAGATTCTAGATTTCCTCTTGCGGGATATTCTCCCATTCCTCCTTCAGAGCATCTCCAAGTTGCTGCAGAGTTTGTGGAGCTTCATGTCGGTTCCTGACCTTCCTGTCTAGAAGATCCCACAAGTGTTCAATAGGGTTGAGGTCTGGGCTGACCGCTGGCCACTCCATTACCTCAATTTCATTCCTCCTCAGGAAATCCCTGTGACAGCCTCAGAATGTGTCCTGGCATTATCCTGCATAAACAGAAATTCAGGGCCTACTCCAATGGCAGCAGGTACTACATGCTCTTCCAGAACGTGCTCGATATACCGGACAGCATTCAGTCGCTGGGGAACAAGTACAATGTCCATACGATTGTTGTACATAACTCCGGCCCACACCATTATGGAACCTCCTCCGAATCTATCAATTTCCTGTACAGCCTCTGCAGAAAATCTTTCTCCTGGCCGTCCCCACACCCTCAATCGACCATCACAACGTGTAAGACGATACCTGGATTCGTCCAAGAAGAACACAGACTCCCACTGGTTCAGGTTCCAATCACCATGGTTTTCAGCATGCTACCTTATGCACATTTGTTAAGCGTGGTTTTTTAACGGGCCTTTTTGGACGAATATTCTCTTTCCTTAATCTGTTCCTTATGGTTTGGTCTGAAACCCGGATTCCGGAAGCCATATGAAGGTCATTCTGCAGGTATTTTGCAGTTTTTGTACGCTGTCGAAGAGCAGAAATAACAACGTATCTGTCATCCTGAGGGCTTGTTTTAAGTTTACGGCCCTGGCCACGTCTTCTACAATACTGACCTGTCTCTCTGTGCCTGTTGCGTAACCTGGACACCACGGAAGGAGAAACCCCAAGCTCTCTAGCCACTTGTCGCAGAGATTGACCTTGTCGTAAAAGATGTAGAGCATGATACACTTCAAACTCATTTAAATGCCTCATTTTGTCAGAGACTTCAATAAACAAGGCAATAATCAACATTCGTCACTATGGCAACATCAGGAAGCTTACCAATTAGAAGTGGCCAGTGGCTTCTAAAATAAAAAAATTCTCTATATTTGTTATTTGAGGTAATTTTTCTGTATTTAGGCCATGGCTCTTTAAAATTTGTATCCAATGATAAAATTAATAATTCAATTTACATATTGTCCAACTTTCAGCATCACAGCTTTAAAAAACAATTACTTATTCAATTTATTACAAGTGTTCCTCTAATTGTTTTGAGCAGTGTATAATATATAAGTGAGATCAGGACAAATTATTTGGTTAAAGTTCATCATTTAGGCGTAACAGCCTTCTGAAGTTTGATTATATTTTAAAATCGCTGTATCTCGAAACATTAAATTTGGACTTGGTGTAATTTGCTAGAACGACGACGATGTCGTCAGTAGAATGACGGATGAGGGGAAAATGATTAAATTACAGAACAAAATAAGAATGTAATGCACAGATATAGTTCAGTGTACAAGATTATTTGACCTATAGACATCTCTGAAGTTAAATATAACTAACTAACTAACTAACTAACTAAGTCACTGGCACGATCGAATCCGTAAGTTCATGACCGCGCGGAAATAAGGTCTCCATACATCCCTATCCTCAGCTAAAGTTTTCCAATAATCCCCTGTGTAATCTACTTTCTTCAAATCATAGTTAATGTTATTCTAACACCTCATTTCTGGTCTACCAACTGGGCGTTTTCCCTCTGGTTCTTCTACAAGAAGCTTCTATACATTCCCCAATCGTGCCACATGTCCTGTCCATCGCAGTCTACGAGACTTAACTGTTTCTTATTAAATCTGGATTCCTATAAAGACCATGTAGTTCACTGTTATTATGGTCTTCTCCATTCATCTGTCTCTACATCTCTCTTTGGTCCAAACATTTTCTTAAAATAATTATTCTCAAATACTCGTAATCTCCTTTCCCCCTTAAAGCAAGAGTCTGTGTTTCGCGTCCTTATAATATTACTAGTAGAAAACAGATTGATATATTTCGAATTTAACGTTTTTTGTAAGGAGTTGGGATTTCAAGAGTCTCTGTAATACATGATAGAATGCGAGCCTATGTTTAATTTCTTTGTGCATCGCATTCCTATTTGAATTGTTGCTCCTAGGTATTTGAATTCAGCCACTTCCTAAAAATTTCCCTCATTGTCATTAACTGTCCATTTCCATTATATAATGTAGTATTTCGTAGATTTTTGAATACGTTAATTTGGCCAGAACTTTGAAAGAGACAAAAAATGGGATTCGACACTAGTCAATTGTCCTTACATCCCAAATTTCAAATAATATTTTTCCCACCCACTTATTCCAAATACAATTAACTATGTATTTTATTTTAATTTTATATTCATTTATATCAGTTAATGTATCGATTTATCCATTCATCATCTATTTGTCAGTGTTGTTTGTTGCTAGGAGACAGAAGTCCTTTATATAATATATAAACTAAGTGAAAAGAAAAATATATGAATTTGCGAAAAGTGATTCAAAGAATGGAGTTTAAAAAATGGAACCAACATTTTTAAAAGTTCGTTGTAGACATATTTCCTGTCTGTCATCGTATCGAGGTAAGTAGGGAGGTAAGTTAACAATTTACCTTCATTAGTCGGAAAATTCGGATTTCTCACATAATACTAAAAATAACCACAGCGTGAGACACCAGGTAGTTATTTTATATTTTAGTTTTTACATAGTAGCCTCAGAGGTGTTTCTTAATTAATTTTAGGAATGTTGAAATAATAAAATATCTATATTTTAATGAAAAGAACTTTGTACCGTAAAATATACAATAAACAAATTGACATGTTTAATAAATAAATTATATAAAGTAAATTTTCAAAATTATCCTTGCTCTATAAACTAAATATGCGTGACTGTTTTTATAAGAGTTCTTAATAATTTATACATCTTAAGATAATGTATTTCATACGTGTCATAATCAACAAGTAAGTGTTACAAAATATTATAACTAGTTGAACAACTTAAATAACTAAGAAACACTTAAATTGGGGAAAATTAATTTCTCTTGTCAGTTATTTAAATGTGCCAGACCTCAGCGAAGACAAAATAAAAGAAAACTCCGTAAGTAATTACCCTATATTGTTTAATTTGGCACACAATTAAGTAATGTCTACTCCCTCGTATTTATTAAAGTATTATATAAATTAAAACCAATTTATCTTATAGGGTTAAAGCCAATATCATAAATATAAAATCAATAGATAGAACCACAACGAGAAAATTAAGTAACCTAGGCCCAATTGTGGAAAACGTTTAATAGCCTTTGGTGATTTTTAAGGCAAAGAAAAGTTGGATTATGATACACAAGTTGGTGTGTACATTTTTGGGTCTTCTAATATAGAATTCAAATTTGTAAACTTCATACATTTACTGCATAATGTTATTTAAGTGTATGTTTCGAATAATTTTCTGCTTCACACGACATTTCAAATGAAGAACATAGTATTTATTAAAAAAACTGGGAATTATAATGAAAGATACGCCTTTGAAATGGTTAAGGCGAAATGAGCATCTATAAAGTATTGCAAAAGACATAGTTATCGAAAGTTGCCAACATGATTATTGAAGTTTCAGCTACAACCAAAATGCTTATTTAGGTTATGTTTGGTGGTTTGGATTAGGTAAACTAGGTAGGTTATATTATATTAGTTGGTAAGATGATAGGTATCGGCGCCCTTCTTCGATTTTGTTATAATGTTTCTGAAAAAATAGATTTTTGAAATAATTAATAAATTAACAATAATGCATTCTGATATACTAAAATATTAATTGAAAAAAAAAAACTATAGTGTATATCCTTCCGGTTTTGAATCTTTGGAGACTTGAAAGCAAGTTAATTTCCTACCAGTCGGTTGCTAGCCGAAAAGTAGTAAGTCCAGTGGTGGGGCTGCCACCTAAAGCCTCTGGACAGGCATGAAGGAGGATTAGCATTTACTCTAATCCTGATGTAACAGTTATACCGCTGTGACTCGATCCCCAGAGCCTCGTTTGTTATAAACAGGTTGCACCACGTGAAGATGAGGTTGGGATTTAAGTAGGAGAGGTTATTGAATGCACTTCACTACTCTTTTGTAACCCTTTTGTAAAGTTCTCGCTAGACCCATAATCTGTTATGGCAGTGAAGCTTGGACCATCAGAACTCAGGATGACGTCATATTACAGCCACGGAGATGAAATTTCTGTGACGAACTGCAGGTTATAGCCTTCTAGACCACCAAAGAAATTCAACAATAGCCAGAGAGTTAAACATCGTACCTATATCTGAATACCTCCAAGAATATAGAAACAATTGGCTAGCCCATATTCAGCGCATGGATCGTCACAGAATACCAAAACAAATTCTTCACTACATTCCTCGAGGCAGAAGATCTGTGAGTCGACCTGTTCGGAGATGGCGGGAGACCGTAACGAGCCACTGGGCCTAATACTTGAAAGGCAGATGATGATGATGAAAAACTATAGTGACATGGAATTAGAGGAACAGTCAGGATTTAGAGCAGGTAGTACCACAACCGACAATTTATTTTGCGTTACTCAGATAATAGAAAAGAAAATGCAATATTGACAACCTTGGCACCTACTGTTTGTAGATTTTGAGAAAGGATACGACAATGTCCCTATAGAGAAGCTATGGATTGCTTTAAGACGTATGGGAATTAAGACTAAAATAATTAAAGCCATACAAAATTTATTTGACAATTGCATGTCTAAAATTAAAATGGCAGTAAATTGTCACATGGGTTTACAATAAATAAAGGTCTTCGTCAAGGTTGTTGTCTATCATCGACTCTGTTTAAAATATATGTACGTGAAATATTAAAGAATTGGAGGAGAAAATGTTCAAGCATGGGAATTCCTATTTCAAACATCAAAACTTTATACAACTTACATTTTGAAGATTATCAATTGTTAATTGCACAAGACTATGCAGATTTAGAATATATGACTAGAGAATTAATAGAAGAATGTGAAAAATGGGGATTAATTTTGAACATGAAAAAAACAAAATATTTATCATTTGGTGAACCAGAACAAAATTTAATTTTCGAGACTGGAGAAACAATAAAATCTTGTAGTGAGATTACACATTTATGAATTAAAATAAATCATCATCATCATCCGGTATCATAGCAGCTGCCGCCGTCTTCCGGAAACCAAACGCCATTCCTCTCTGTCCATCCATTGATCTTTCTCCAATCCTCTGATATTCATAGCTGCTTGTACCCCTTCTATTCAAGTTTTCTTCGGTCTTCCGCTCTTCCTCCTTTCCATTGGGATCCATTCCATAACAATTTTTGGCAATCTTTGCTCTGGCATTCTTTTAACATGATCATACCACAGCAATCTTTTCTTTTCTATAATGTCTATGATGTCCGACTCCTCTTGTACACCCATAATTTCCCTCATTTCTTTATTTCGTATTCTATCTATTCTAGATTTTCCAGCTGACCTTCTTAAAACATCCATTTCTGTACTTAAAATTCTTTTCATTTCCCTGGTAGGAATTTGCCAGACTTCAGCAGCATATGTTAAAATGCTCTGAATTATGGTTTGATTAATTTGTAATGTTCTATTTTTTGTAATATTTTTGCTCCACTAAACAGAATTTAGAGTATTTATTGCTAGATACGTTTGTGCGATTCCATTTTTAATTTCCACTGTGTTATCGCCTGAATGGTCTAATTTTGTTCTTAAATAAGTGCATTCAATACTAGGTTTTAGTTCTTCTCCATTGTTGAAATTTATATTTTCAATTTCTTCTCCTGTACACAGGTATGTTTTCTCAATGTTTATATAAAGTCCCCATTTTTCATATTCTTCTTTAGTTTTAGCATATATTCTATGTCATCGTGGTCCTTTGCTATTAATACCTGGTCATCTGCAAAATTTAGTGAATATACAAAATAAATACATAATAGTTTTAAAAAACTAAAACAACACGCTTTATTAGAAAACTGAACTAAAAATGCAAAATAATTTTAATTTCCAACACGCTTGGGATAAAATTAAAGTCGTCAACAAAAAAATCATCTCCACACATATAGAATAAAACTAGAGTTATAAAAAAAAAGAAAATAATTTTACCATCAAAAGTGTGGGGTGCTTTTTATGAGTTTTATATTTTCTTTTTAGAGACTTTATTTTTTACCAATATCTGTTTATTATCAAATATATTAATTGATATAGAGCCCCACGCTTTTGATGGTAAAATGATTTTATTTTTGTTGATAACTCTAGTTTTATTCTGTATGTGTTGAAGATGATTTTTTTGTTGACCACTTTAATTTTATCCCAAGAGTGTTGGAAATTAAACTTATTTTTCATTTTTAATTCGATTTTCTGATAAAGCGTGTTGTTTTAGTTTTTAAAACTATTATTTATTTTTTAATAAAAACGTTAAATGTTTCGTAGCGGAAATATATGTATATATGATATTTATTATATTAATGCACACACACAAACAAGCACACAAACAAACAAACAAACAAACAAACACAAACACAAACACAAACACACACACACACACACAAACACGCACACAAACGCACACAAACACACACACAAACACGACATACACACACACAAACACACACAAATACAATCACACAAACACACACAAGCACACAAACACACACGAGCACACACAAACACACACACACACTCACAAACACACACACTCACAAACACACACTAATGCACACGCACACAGATACACACAAACACACACGCCCACAAACACACGCACACTAACATACACACACAAACAGACACACAATCACACACCCAAACACACACACTCGCACGCAAACAAACACACAAGCATGCACACAATCACGCACACACACGCATACAAACATACAAACACACACACGCACACAAACACACACACTAACACACACACGCACGAACACACATGTACACAAGCACACACACACGCACACGCACACACAAATACACACACACGCACACAAATACACAAACGCACACAAACACACAAACACACACGCAAACAATCACACACGCACACAAGCACAAACACACACACACACACGCAAACACAAACATATACACGCACACATAAACACACACACAAGCACGCACAAAAACACACAATCACACACAAACACAAAAACACACACAACATACACACAAAACACAAACACACACAAACACACACAAACACACATAAACACACATAAACTCACACAAACACACATAAAAACGCACACAAACACACACACAAACAAAACACAAACAAACACAAACAAAACACAAACAAACACACACGCACATAAACACACACACACACACACATAAACACACACACAAACACACATAAGCACACACTCACACACACAAAAACACCCACAAACACACACACACAAACACACACAAACGCACACACACAAACACTCACACACAATCACAAGGACACAAACACACACACGCACGCGCACACAGATACACACGCGCACGCGCACACAAACACACACACGTTCACGCACACAAATATACATGCACACAAACACACACACGTTCACGCACACAAATATACATGCACACAACCACACACACGCGCACACACACACGCACACACATACATACAATCACTCACACATTCACAAACACACACGTACGCACAAGCACAAACACATACATGCACACAAACACGCACACAAACACAAACGCACAACACACAAACACACACGCACACAAACACACACGCACAACACACAAACACATATGCACACACAAACACACACAAATACACACAAACACACGCAAACCCAAACACACACAAACACACAAACAAACACACGAAAACACGCACGCACACACACATACCACACATATATATGTTAAAATTAAATTTTTCACGGTGTGCAATGTAAGCTTAATATGACATGATTTGAAATATATATTAGCTAATAACCGGCGTGCGTTCCTACACCTAAATATATTATAATGTGTTTTTCTGCTTTTTGTTGAATAAGAAGAAGAAAAAATAAATATAACTTTATATTCTTATTATTATTAGATACCCCGTGCTGATTACCCTGCGTTGCCCTGAAATCTAGGCATCCCGTTTTTCTTGGCATCAATAAAAGTAAAAAATGGATAGATATTGTGAGTTGTCCTTGAAACATAAAAACTTATTCTGTCGCGGACTTTTTTGTAGAGTTTTTTGAGATATTCAATTCTGTGTACAGAAGTAATGTTGTTTATTTGTGATGGTTAAAGCAGCGTAAGCCATTTAAGTAGAAATAGGATCTTTTCACGTTTTTCACTACAAAGGGTGTTTTATTAAGGATGTAGAATTTGAGTATCTCGACTCTCTTATGGCCCTATGTTGATCCCATGAATCTCCTGAATATTTTGAAAATAAAAACCCATCACAATCGCATGACCGCGCATAAAGTACGAACTAGCAAATATTCATTTATATATATATATATATATATATATATATACATATATAGAAGTAGTAGTAGTAGTAGTAGTAGTAGTATACATTTTCCTATCGTTCGTATTTTTGACAATGAAGAAGGGATGTGTATGTGTGTGTGTGTGTATATATATATATATATATATATATTAGTCTACCGCTGTGGTCTTGAGGTAGCGTGCTGCCTTTGTCACGCAGCGGGCCGGGGTTCGATCCCCGATCGGGAAAGTTTTTCTGGGTGAGGTTTTTATCGGGGTTTTTCCTCAACCGTAAGGCAAATGTCAGAAAAACGTTAAGGCCCAAATGGTCCCCGAAATCATATGGCCATCATCATCATCTTTATCATAATCATCACCCTTCACCGGTGTGGAAAGCAACGGGAAGCTACTACCACACCTACAGTTCCCTAGTAAAGCTGCAAAGCATAGCATGAAAATGTTATGATTACAGTGAAAGACCTGCCCTCGGGCAGAATTACTATGAATGGATATACAGGGTGGACCGCTCGAATGGACCTAATTTCAATTGCTTGTTACTGGCAAACGGTTGAAGATAGAAACTTAAAACAACGTTCATAGTACAGAAAAACTCACCAAGTTTCGAATCCTGTCGGTAGATGGCACAAAGATACGTTTCTCGTTCTTAGATTTAATTGTTTGTGAAAATGGCGACTCCGCAGATGAAAGCGCAAGCTGTTTTGTGGTATGCGGAGTTTAAATCAATCATTAGAGTTCAAAGGGAGTTCCGGCGTGTGTTTAACCGTGATGCTCCAACTGCTAGAAGCATAAAGAAGTGGCGTGATACATTATTAGCTACAGGATCTGTGTTGAAGAAGCATGGTGGTGGTCGCAGAGCATCCGATGAAATGGTAGCAAATGTTCAAGCCGCATTTGAGCGAAGCCCCCGGAAGTCATTAAGAAGAGCTTCGCGGGAACTTCAAATACCAAAATCGACATTACAACGGATTGTCCACAAACGCCTCAAACTGCACGCATATAAAGTGCAGTTAGTGCAACGTCTGGAGCCGAATGACATGCCGAAACGAGTGGAATTCGCCAATACGATGCTGGACCGTCTCGGCGCTGATCCTGACTTCATGACCAAGATTTTCTTCTCGGACGAAGCCACTTTCCATTTGTCAGGGCAAGGTAAACCGGCATAATGTGCGGATCTGGGGATCGGAGAATCCTCACGCTATTCAAGAGCATGTTCGTGATAGTCCGAAGATGAATGTTTGGTGCAGTTTGTCACATAATAAGGTCATTGGACCGTTTTTCTTCGCCGAGAAAACTGTTCGTGGTACCACATATCTTGACATGCTGGAGCAGTTCTTCTTTCCACAAATTGAACAACTGCAGCCTAACATCGTTTTCCAGCAAGATGGTGCTCCTCCCCACTGGTCCAATGAAGTTCGTACGACTTTGGACAACATTTTCCCTGGCCGTTGGATTGGTAGGGGAGGACCAATCGCGTGGCCCCCGAGATCTCCCGATTTAACACCACTGGATTTCTTTCTCTGGGGCTATGTCAAAGATAAAGTTTACACCACCCCAGTCAAAGACCTTCGTGATCTTCGTGAGCGCATCATAGAGGCTATTGAGAACATTCCAGAAGACATACTCCAACGTACTTGGCAAGAAATTGTTCATCGCTTTGATATCGTCACAGTGACTGCTGGGGCTCATATAGAGATGTGGTGATCTGGATATCAAAACTTGGTGAGTTTTTCTGTAATATGAACGTTGTTTTAAGTTTCTATCTTCAACCGTTTGCCAGTAACAAGCAATTGAAATTAGGTCCATTCGAGCGGTCCACATGTACATATATGTCGTCCACCGCTGTGGTCTCGAGGTAGCGTGGTGTCTTGTCACGCAGCGGGCCCGGGTTCGATCCCCGGTCGGGGCAGTTTTTCTGGGTGAGGTTTTTATCGGGGTTTTTCCTCACCTGTAAGACAAATGTCAGGAAAACTTTAAGGCCCAAACGGTCCCCGAAATCACATGGCCATCATCATCATCCTTATCATCCTTCACCGGTGTGGAAAGCAACGGGAAGCTACCACACCTACACAATTCCCTAGTAAAGCTGCAAGCATAGCATGAAAGTGCTGTGATTGCAGCGAAGGACCTGCCTTCGGTCAGAATTACTATGGACGGACGTATATATCTATAAATTACAAGTAGTTATATATTTATTTCGATGTTACGTTTGTAATTAGAATAACATATTCTTATCTAAAAATGTATAAAACTGAACATTTCAAATGTTATATTTAAATTTGTTATAATGTGTAAGCAGTTAGCTTTCAAATTTGAACAGTGAAACACGTTATATATTTTGAAATATTTAATCTATGATAAATATAATATTTCTAAATGTATTTAGTATGTACCTGATAAAGGAAGAGTTGCGCATTGTTTTTTCCACAAATTAATGTTATAAATAGATTTAATCAGTGAAATATTTATATTTCATTACGTTCGAATTAAGGACTTACTTTTTCAATTTCACGCTCAGTGACGTTGCTCCGCAACGTAAGTTATTTATTATGTCAACATTTTTGTTATTGCTTTGTTACGAAATTTATATTCTTAATAAAAACGTTAAATGTTTTGTAGCGGAAATAATAATAATAATAATAATAATAATAATAATAATAATAATAATAATAATAATAATAATAATAATAATAATAATAATAATAATAATAATAATGATAATAATGATGATGATAATAATGATGATGATAATAAAAATGATGATAATAATAATGATGATAATAATAATGATGATGATGATGATAATAATGATGATGATGATAATAATAATGATGATAATAATAATGATGATAATAATAATGATAATAATAATAATAATAATAATACTAATAATAATAATAATGCTTTATTTTAGCTAGCAGAGTTAAAGTCTTAAGGCCTGCTCTTCTCCCCAACCAGCGAATAGTACAAATATACAAAAAAATAAATACATATTACAATTTTAAGATATTAAAATACAGACTAAACAAAATACAATGATGATGTGATATAATACTAACAAAAACTAGAATATAATAACATTAAAATGATAGAAAATAAAGTAAGTAGATTCCTAGATGATTATTAAAGGAATGCTCTATATAGTTGTTATGCAGTTAATGTTTTCATTGTGTCGAACTTAAGATATAAATTAATCTGGATTTAAATATTGATAGCAATTGACAGTCCCTGACATGACTGGGAAGTGAGTGCCACGCTCTAGTCATAGATATTGTGTAAGGTTCAGAGTATATACATGTCCTGTGCTGTGGTATCAAAAATAAAGAAGAGTCTTGTGATCTTGTTCCTAAATTGTGATGAGCCGATAAATTTTGAAAACGTGTTGTTAAATAACTGGGTTAATATTTCTGCAGAATTTGGAATAGTAAGGTATGTGAATGCAAAGTTCTTCTGTCCTTTAAGGGTAGTCATGATAAGTTCTGAGTTGAAGGAGACACTTGGTCATAACGACGGAGATTGAATATAAATCGAATACACGAATTATGAGCACGCTGTAGTGTGTCAGATAGATCAGTTGTCAGATTAGACAGTAATATGTGGCAGTGATCGAAGTGTGGCATATAAGAGTTGTACAAGTATTTGTTTTAATTTTGTAGGAAGGAAGTTTTTAAAACTATTTAGGGAGTGAATAATTGAGAATACTTTCTTGCAGGTATTATTCATCTGGATGTTTAGTCTAGATGTTGGTCCAAGTAGATACCCAGATTTTTTACTACTGAGCTGTAGGGGATGTTTATGTCATTTAGGAGAATGGTAGGGATATTTTCGTAATTTATAATGCTTTGAATTCGCCGATGTACTATAATTATGCACTATGCATTTAGATTAAGTCCATGTTTCCTCGACCATTGGGAAATTGAGTCTAGGTAACTATTTAGTTTGTCTGTTCTGTCATGTACATCGTTAGGATGGGAGTGAATGTAAATTTGCAAATCGTCCGCGTATAGGTGTTGCCCACAATATGTAAGTCTGGTGGTTATGTCGTTAATATAGATAGAGAACAGAAGTGGTCCTAACACTGAACACTGTTGGACGCTACCCTTCAGTGATAGCCGGGATGAGGAAAGTTCAATATTGCTGGCGATCATGAAGGTAGGATCCAAGCTAGTTAACAGCATTGTCCGAAAGATTCAGAGCGCGTAATATTGTTTATTAATATGTCAGTGTCAACAGTGTCGAAAGCTTTAGTGAAGTCCGAGAGTGTAAATATTGTCATGTGGCCATTGTCCATCGCTTCCCGCGCATCTTTGGTAACTTTAAGAAGCGCGGTTGCCCTACTATGGCCTGTCCTAAAACCTGACAGGTGTGATATTTATTAAATCAATGCACACACACGCGCACGCGCACACGCACGCGCACACGCACACGGACACGCACACGCACACGGACACGCACACGGACACGCACACGCACACGGACACGCACACGCACACACACATGTATATAAAATCAGTTATAATTAAATATTTGACGTTGGGGAATGTGAGCTTGATATGACATGATAAGAAATATATATTAGCTAATACCCGGCGTGCGCTGCTACACCTAAATAGATGATGTGTTTTTTGCACTTAGTTGAATAAGGGAAAGGAAAAATAAATATAAATTTATGTTCTAATTATTTTTAGATACCATGTGCTGATTACCCGGCATTGCCCGAAAATCTACCTATCACAATTTTCTTGGCATCAATAAAAGACAAAATTGTATAGATATTGTGAGTTATCCTTAAAAGATTAGAACATATTCTGTCGCGGAGTTTTCTGTAGAGTTTTTAAGATATTCCATTTTGTGAACAGTAGTAATGTTGTGTATTATTTATGGTTTAGGCAATGTAAGCCATTTAAGGGTAAAAATAGGGTCTTTTCAAGTTTTTTACAACAAAGGGGGCTTTTTTAAGGGTGTAGGAGTTGAGTATCACAATTCTCTTATAGCCCTATGTTCATCCCCGGAATCTCCCGATTATTTTGCGAAAAAAAACCCATCACCATCGGCGGCACATAAAGTGAGAACAAGCAAACATTCATTTTTATATATTGGATGAAGTATTAGTACAGTAGTAGTATACATTTTCCTATCGTTCGTATTTTTTTAAATAAATCGAAAATTGGTGTGCATAAATGACGCATTTGTGATAAATCTTTTAAAAAATGTGGTAGAATTTCAGCCGCTGTGCGACCTCTTGTAAATAATAAATATGAAAAAAGTTTATATTTTAAAATCCTTTTTTAATATTTAAATATAAGTTTAAAAAAACAAAATCATTTATTGTTTATACTTTCCGAGTCATTTAATTGTACTTAGATAACGTTTTTTTAAAAAAATACTTTTAAAAAAATTGATTTAATTCAAAGGTAATATGGAAAAAAAATACTACTTCTATTATATATATATTCTATTATATATATATTCGTTTGTTTGTTTGTTTGTACTTTATGCGCAGCCATGCTGTTGATCCGATTGTGATGGGTTTTATTTTGCAAAATATTCAAGAGAATCCCGGGGTGAACATAGGCTATAAAAGAGTTGTGATACTCAAATTCTGTACCCTTAAAAATCGCCCTTTGTAGTGAAAAACGTGAACAATATAGCTGTTTGGACGTTTAAATGGCTTACGCTACTAAACCATAACAGATACACAAAATTAATGTAGGCTTACACTGAATTGAATAACTCAAAAAGCTCTAGAAAAAACATCCGCGACAGCATATGTTTATATCTTACGGATATAAGATACTGGTTAAAAATTAAAATGTACCTGTTGATAGGTACCGTCGTCCTCAACTTTGTTTAAACGGTGTAAATAAAATTAATTCACTTCAACGGAATTTAATATGCATCTTATTAGTATTGACTCTTACGGATGACTCGCAATAGCCATTTTTGGCTTTCATTGATGCCAAGAAGATCCAGAGAAGTACGTGAATTCTTGTGCAAGCATAGCAGCACATGGCGGGTATTCTTTTACGGATAACTCACAATAACACATTTTGTCTTTCAGGTCATTTATGCCAAGAAGATCGGGATGAGTAGATTCCCAAGCAACGCCGGATAATCAGCACGGAGTGTATAAAATTATAAATTTTTAATTATTTTTCCTTTTACTTATTCTACTAAACAAAAATGCACATTAATTTTCATTCATATAGACGCAGTAGCGCACGCCGGGTATTAGCTAGTAAATAATAAAAATACTCGCATCTACTTCCATTATGCCTCGACATAGATAGAACATTGACGGGTCGGAGTGAGAGACAGACAAAGAACAAGGGAATTTTATGTGTATATATATTTTTTTCTTATCATACCATATTAAGCTTGCATTGCTCAATGTTAAACATTTAATTATAACGTCGATAAAGCGTCACTGCTATAAAGTAAAAATGTTCTCATTAATTTGCTTACTTGTTATAGTCAACTACTAGATGGCAGTGAAGACCGAGTTCTCGCGACATCTAGTAATAATGGAGAATATAATACATATATAGGAAAAATATATGTTTGAATTGGATTCGCCTGGTGGTGTATTGGATATCACACTGAGGTACAGACTCAGAGATCCGGGTTCGAATCCCGTCCAGGCATTTATTTTTCTTATCATACCATATATAATATATATATATATATATATATATTCATTCATAGTGATTCTGTCCGAGGGCAGGACTTTTACTGCAATCATAGCATTTTCATGCAATGCTTTGCAGTTTGACTAGGGAATTATAGGTGCGGTAGTTTCCCGTTGCTCTCCACACTGGTGAAGGATGATGATGCTGGCCGGATGATTTTCGGATACCGTTCGGCCCTACGCTTTGTGACATTTGTCTTACAGGTGAGGAAAAACCCCCAAAAAAACCTCACCCTGGGGCTTGTCCCGAACGGGAATCGAACTTGGGCCCGCTACATGACAACGCAGCACGCTATCTCGAGACCACAGCGGTGGATATATATATAACAATTACAAGCAGGAACATATTTATTTAAACGTTACGTTTGTAAATAGAATAACATATTCTTATCTAAAAATATATAAAACAGAACACTTCAAATTGTTTATGTTATAATGTGTAAGGAGTTAGCTTTCAAATGTGAACAGTACAACACGTTATATATTTTCTATCATTTAATATATGATAAATATGGTATTGTTAATGTATTTAGTATTTACCTGATAAAGGAAAAGTTGCACATTTATCATTCCACAAATTTACGGTTATAAATATATTTAATCTGTAAAATATTTATGTTTCTTTAAATTCAAATTAAAACCTTACTTTTTCAGTTTCACATTCAGTAGCGTTGCTCCGCAACGTAACTTATTTATTACGTCGACATTTTTGTTATTGCTTTGCTACGAAAATCATATTTTTAATAAAAACGTTAAATATTGCGTAACGGAAATCTACACATATATATATATATATATATGTTATTGATTAATTCAATGCACACACATACACACACACAGAGACATCTATCATCATCATCATAGTACATTCACGAATTTAGGCCATTTGTTGACCTGTTTCGGCCTCAAGAGAAATACCATCCAGAAGTCTTTTGAGTGGACGTCCTGGTCTTCTTCTTCCTGCAGGTTGATATCTTAACATTTGTTTGGGTATTCTGTGAGAGACATATATATATATATATATATATATATATATATATGTCATAATTAAATTCTTGACGTTGGCGAGTGTAAGCTTAATATGACATGATAAGAAATATATATATATATATATATATATATATATAGGATATATATATATTATCTAAAGACCGGCGTGCGCTGCTGTACCTAAATAGATGATAACGTGTGTTTCTTTTTTTACATTTAGTTGAATAATATTAAGGAAAAATACATATAAGTTTATATTCTTCTTATTTTTAGATACCCCGTGTTGGTTTCGCGACGTTCCCTGAAAATCTACGCATCCGCGTTTTTGTTGGCATGAATAAAAGACAAAAGTGAATAGATATTGTAAGTTATCTTTAAAAGATAAAAACATATGCTGTTGTGGACTTATCTATAGAGTTTTTTGAGATATTCAATTCTGTGGACAGTAGTAATTTTGTGTATGTGTGTTGGTTTATGCAGCGTAAGCTATATAAGAGTAAAAAAACGACTTGTTACGTTTTACACTACAAAGGTCTTTTTTTATGGGAGTAGGAATTCAGTATCTCAACTCTCTTATAGCCCTATGTTCATCCCGGGGGTCTGCTGAATATTTTGCTAAAAAAAACACATCACAATCGGATCAACGGTATGGCCGCGCATAAAGTACGAAGAAGCAAACATTCATTTTTATATATGAGAAGTAGTAGTAGCAGTAGCATTTTCCTATCGTTCGTATTGTGGAAATAAATCAAAATTGATGTGCATAAATGACGTATTTGTGACAAAACGTAAAAAATATGGGCTAGAATTTCGGCCGCTCTGTGACCTGTAGCAAATAATAAATATGAAAAAACTTTCTACTTTAAGATCCTTTTTAATATTTCAACATAACATAAAAAACTAATTCATTCATTTTTTATACTAGCCGAGTAAATTAATTTTACTTACGGTTTCTGTAAAAAAGAATGCATTTTAAAAAATGATTTTAGTCAAAAGTTGTATGGAAATAGTACGTAATACTATTATTATATATATATATATATATATGAATGTTTGATTGTTTGTTGGTTTTTTGTTTGTTCGTACTTTATGCGCGGCCATATCGTTGATCCGATTGTGATGGGTTTTTTCTTTGCAAAATATTCAGGAGATTCCCGGGATGAACATAGGGCTATAAGAGAGTTGAAATACCCGATTTCTAATCCTTAAAAAACACACTTTGTAGTGGAAAACGTAAAAAGTATTTTTTTACCCTTATATGGCTTACGCTGCCTAAACTAACACAAGTACACAAAATTACAACTGTCTACAGAATTGAATATCTCAAAAACTCTATAGAAAAGTCCACGAGAGCATATGTTTTTATCTTTTAAACATAACTCACAATATCTATCCATTTTTGTCTTTTATTGATGCCAAGAAAAATGCGGATGAGCAGATTTTCGGGTAGCGCCGCGAAACCAGCACGGGGTATCTAAAAATAATAAGAATATAAATTTATATGTATTTTTCCTTTATCTTATTCAACTAAATGCAAAAAAAGAAACACACGTGATGATCTATTTAGGTACAGCAGGGCACGTCCGGTATTAGATAACATATATTTCGCACCACGTCATATTAAGCGTACATTCCCCAACGTCAAAAATTTATTTATGACATATATATATATATATGCGTGTGTGTGTATGTGTGTATGTGTGTGCATTGAATTAATCAATAACACACACACACACACATATATATAATATATATATATATATATATATATATATCCGTTACTCAACATTTAACGTTTTTATTAAAAATATGAATTTCGTAACAAAGCAATAACAAAAATGTCGACGTAATAAATAATTGCGTTTTGGAGCAACGCTACTGCATGTGAAACTGAAAAAGCAAGGTTTTAATTTGAATTTAATAAAATATAAATATTTCACAGATTAAATCTATTTATAACCGTAAATTTGTGGAATGATCAATGCGCAACTTTTCCTTTATTAGGTAAATACTAAATACATTAAAAGTACCATATTTATCATATATCAAATGATTGAAAATATATTACGTGTTGTACTGTTCACAAATGAAAGCTAACTGCTTACACATTATAGCATATACAATTTCATGTGTTTTGTTTTATATATTTTTAGATAAGAATATGCTAATCTATTTGCAAACTTAGAGTTGTAATAAATATATTCCTGCTTGTAATTGATATATATATATATATATATATATATATATACTCGAGTTCAAATCCCGACTCAAGCATTCTTTTTTCTTTTCATATATATATATATATATATATATATATATATATATATGTCCACCGCGTGGTTTCGAGGTAGTGTGCTGCGTTCTCACGCAGAGGGCACTAGTTCGATTCCCGGTCGGGGCAGATTCTTGAGTGAGGCATTTTTCGGGGATTTTCCTCACCTGTAAGACAAATGTCACAAAGCTTAGTGCCAAAGAGTATCCGAAAATCATCCGGCTAGCATCATATCATCCTTATCATTATCATCATCATCCTTCACCTGTGTGGGGAGCAAAGGGAAACTACCACACCTATAATTCCCTAGTCAAACTGCAAAGCATAGCATGAAAATGGTATGATTGCAGTGAAAGTCCTGCACTCGGGCAGAATTACTATGAATGGCTATATATATATATATATATATATATATTTATATATATGTATATTATATAAATATAATTACTTTCTTCTTTTTCTGTCTCTCACTCCGACCCGTCAATGTTCTATCTATGTCGAGGCATAATGGAAGTAGGTGCGAGTATTTTTATTATTTACTAGCTAATACACGGTGTGCGCTGCTACGCCTAAATAAATGAAAATGAATGCTCTTTTTATGTTTAGTTGAATAAGTGAAAGAAAAAAATATTATAAATTTATATTCTTTAGATACCCCGTGCTGATTATCCGTCGATGCTCGGGAATCTACTCATCCCGATCTTCTTGGCATAAATGAGAGGAAAGACAATAATCGTTATTGTGAGTTATCCGTAAAAGAATAACCGCCACGTGCTGCTGTGCTTGCACAAGTATCTACGAACTTGTCTCGAGTTTCTTGGCATCAATCAAAGACAAAAATGGCTATTGCGGGTTATCCGTAAGTGTCAATACTAATAAAATGCATATCAAATTCCGTTGATGCGAATTAATTTTATATACACCATTTAAACAAAGTTGAGGACGACGGCATCTGTCAACAGGTACATTTCAATTTTTAACCAGTATATTATATCCGAAAGATATAAACATATACTGTCGCGGACGTTTTTCTAGAGCTTCTTCAGATATTCAATTCTGTGTACTTTAATTTTGTGTATGTATTATGGTTTAGGCAGCGTAAGTCATTTAAGCGTCCAAACAGCTGTGTTATTCACGTTTTTTACTACAAAGGGTGATTTTTAAGGGTGCACGACTTGAAAATCATAACTCTTTTATAGCCTATGTTCACCCCGGGAATCTCGTGAACATTTTGGAAAAACCCCATTACAATCTAATCAACGGTAAGGCCGCGCATGAAGTACGAAGAACCAAACAAACCAACCATCAAACGAACAAACATTCATTTATATATGTATATATATATATATATATAATATAGAAGTACGTACTTTTTCTATATAACCCTTGAATAAATCAATTTTTTAAAAAGCATTCTTTTTTTTTTACAAAAAACGTTATCTAAGTAAAATTAATTTACTCGGGAAGTACAGACAACGGATGATTTTGTTCTTTATCAATTTATATTTAAATATCAAAAAGGTTCTTAAAATAGAACTTTTTTCATATTTATTACTTACTAGAGGTCGCACAGCGGCTGAAATTCTAGCTCTTTTTTTTATTAAAGTTTTGTCACATATACATCATTTATGCACATTAATTTTAGATTTATTTAAAAAATACGAGCGATAGGAAAAGTATACAAAAAAACAACAACTACTACTACTACTACTAATACTAATACTACTACTTCTTCTAATATGTACCGTTGTCTGATTGTAATGGGGGTTTTCTTTGCAAAATATTCAGCAGATTCCCGGGATGAACATAGGGATATAAGAGAGTTGAATTACTCAACTCCTACTCCCATAAAAAAACACCCTTTGTATTGAAAAACGTGAAAAGTCCTTTTTTTTTACCCTTACGCTGCCTACACCGTAACAAATACACAAAATTACTACTCAACTTTTATAAGATTCATGATGTGTTCCGTTGAGGTTCATTCAAAATTAATATAAAATTATAGAATATTCACCTGAAAGGTCCGTCTCCTCAATTTAATTATCATTTAACTGTAGCGCTTTCGGGACTTGTCCCATCATCGGCAGGATTCAAAACTGGTGTTTCACTGAAGATCTGGTAGAGGGGGTTGCATGTATTTGGTTCGTTTTCGTTTATCAGGCTGTCGTTGTGAGCTGCTTTCATGATTTCCATCTCTTCGAGTACGTTTATCTTCGCTGGATTATTTTCTGTGTGCATTACTGTTAGGGTGTTTTCAATATTTAACATGCGATGTCCTTCATGGATAACGTGTTTTGCATAGCTTGATTTACCTTCTGCGTGAATGAAGTCTCGAAAATGTTCTTTGAATCTGATGTTAAAACTCCTGTTTGTCCTTCCTATATAAAATTTGTTGCAGTCCTTGCATGTCAGTTTATAAACTCCTTTGCTGTTGAAAATGTTATTTTCTTCAATGTTATTGTTTATTATGTTGTTTAATTTGTTATTGGTTCTGTATGCTATTTTTACGTTTTTATCGGCTTTCTTTAGTGCATTGGCTAATTTTGTTGTTTCTTTTCCTGTGTATGTAAGTGTTATCCATGTTTTCTTCTTGTTGTCAGATTCTTTTTCTAGTTTAGTTATGTTGGTTATGTTGTTCTTCCTTTTTTGTTTTTTTTACGAGCTTATCTATGAATTCTTCATTATAGCCATTGGTTTTTGCCATATACTTAATGTAGTTGAGTTCTTGGATATAATTGTCTTTGCTTAATGGGAGTTTCAACATTCTACTGACTAAGCTATTAAATGTACTAATTTTCTGTTGAAAAGGGTGTGTAGAATTTTGTTTATGGCCAGAGCATTGTTTGTGGGTTTCCGGTAGATACCGATTTCTAGTTTATTGTTGTGTAGATTTTTGGTTATAGACAAATCTAAGTAGTTTATGCTGTTGTTAACTTGTATTTCTTCGGTGAAAGTGATTTTTTCATGCATGTTGTTTAAGTCTTGTAGTATTTCTTTTTCTTTTCTGTTTTCATTTTCATATATTACTAGTACATCATCGACATATCGTGTTATTAGTTTTATGTTGAATTTGTGTATTAGTTCCTCAAAATGTTTATTTTCCAGTTCTTGTAGGAAGATTTCTGCCATTATTCCAGATGTAGGACTCCCCATCGGGATCCCGTCTTCTTGAATAAATAGTTCATTGTTAAATTGGAAGTAATTTTGCTTTATTGTTGTTGTTATTAGTTTGTTTAACTGATTGATATAGTTATCTTCAAGTTTACTGTCTGTTAGTTTTTGTTTTATTATGTTTGCTGTTTCATTTATCGGGATATTAGTGTACAGGTTTTTTATGTCGAATGACGTCATTTTAGTATTCCTATTGATTTCTAAATGCTGTAGTTTGTCTGCTAGTTCAAATGAGTTCTTAATTGTGTAACGATTTTCAAGTTTGACATCATTTTTCATTTTCTGAGCAACTAATTTGGAAATTTTATAGTTAGGAGCATTCATGCAATTAACAACTGGTCTTATGGGAATGTTGTCTTTATGGATTTTTGGAAGGGCTTTCATTACTGGTGGTGAGGGAGTATTATTTACCCATTTGGCGTTTTTGTATTTGTTATGTTCATTATTGGTTGTGTTGGTGATTAGAGGGCACGATTTTAGTGCTTCTTTTATTTGTCTGCTATACTTTCCTGTGGGATCTTTTTCTATTTTTTTGAAATTGTTTTCTTTTATAAATTGCTTGGTTTTATTGATGTATTGGTTTATTGATTATTCAACATAACTAAACTAGAAAAAGAATCTGACAACAACAAGAAAACATGGATAACACTTACATACACAGGAAAAGAAACAACAAAATTAGCCAATGCACTAAAGAAAGCCAATAAAAACGTAAAAATAGCATACAGAACCAATAACAAATTAAACAACATAATAAACAATAACATTGAAGAAAATAACATTTTCAACAGCAAAGGAGTTTATAAACTGACATGTAATGACTGCAACAAATTTTATATAGGAAGGACAAACAGGAGTTTTAACATCAGATTCAAAGAACATTTTCGAGACTTCATTCACGCAGAAGGTAAATCAAGCTATGCAAAACACGTTATCCATGAAGGACATCGCATGTTAAATATTGAAAACACCCTAACAGTAATGCACAGAGAAAATAATCCAGCGAAGATAAACGTACTCGAAGAGATGGAAATCATGAAAGCAGCTCACAACGACCGCCTGATAAACGAAAACGAACCAAATACATGCAACCCCCTCTACCAGATCTTCAGTGAAACACCAGTTTTGAATCCTGCCGATGATGGGACAAGTCCCGAAAGCGCTACAGTTAAATGATAATTAAGTTGAGACGGACCTTTCAGGTGAATATTCTATAATTTTATATTAATTTTGAAATTACTACTGTAGACAAAATTGAACATGAAGACATGGGGGAAAAACGATGAATGTCACTTTTTACCATTACAGAGAAAAACAATTTTTAAAACTTTGAAACCCTTTTGTGGGAACATTTTTTTTATTATTTAAAATTTAGTTGTGGTTAACATAGAGTATGTATATTAGACATTATATTGACTTATGTTCAATTAGTGACCTTCAACAATAGCAACAATGTACACTTTTCTTTTATTTGACGTACATTTGGAAGCGGAAAAAACGATGAAGATTCATTGTTGTTGAAATAATTAACAAGCACTGCACAACTTAGTATTATATTAAAGAGTTAACTAAGTTAAGGTAATAATAGAATACCATATTTTAAGTTTCTAAGTATCTAAAACAATGAAACCCTTTTGTTATACTTCTGCATATTAACTCTACTTTCTCAAATGAGGTAGATTCTTATAATAGTTTTTTGATGTCTCATTGGAGAGAAGTTTTGAAAGTTCCTGAAACAAAAAAATTAATCAACAACAGGGTAGAAATGTTACAATAAATACAGGGTTACTAACATTAAAATACCAACATGAAAGTGATTTAAATTCGAAGAGTTGCAAAACACTCATCGTTATTTCAGCAAAACGTCATGACACTCATCATTTTTCCCGCTTCCTATGTTTTTTAATTTGCTTGTAACTGCTGACACTCATTACTTTTCGATCAAACTAATATACCTGAAGAAAGTATGGACTTCACGCTATCTAACAGACGTATAAGTAGGATTTCGATAAAAAGTGACATTCATTGTTTTTCCCCCCATGTCTTCATATCTCAAAAAACTCTACAGAAAAGTCCGAGACTGCATATGATTTTAATTTTAAGGATAATTCACTATATCTATCCATTTTTGTCTTTTATTAATGCCAAGAAATTCGGGATCTGTAGATTTCCGTGGAACGCCGATTAATTAGCACGTGCTATCTAAATATAATAAGAATATAAATTTATATTTATTTTTCCTTTTTCTTATTCTTCTATATAAAAAACACATACTCTATTTAGGTGTAGCAGCGCACGCAGGGTATTAATTAGATAATATTTATTTATTCTCATGTCATATTAAGCTTACATTTCCCAACGTCAAAATTTTAATTATGACACACACACACTTTACATATATATATATATGTGTGTGTGTGTGTGTGTGTATGTGTGTGTGTGCATTAAACTAATATATATATATCCTTTACGCAACATTTAACGTTTTTATTTGAGATATGAACTTCGTAACAAAGCAGCAACAAAAATGTCGACGTAATACATAACTAACGTTCCGGAGCAACGTCACAGAATGTACAATTGAAAAAGTAACGGTAGACATATATATATATATATATATATATCAATTACAAGAAGGAATATAATTATCTCAACGTTACGTTTGTAAATAGAATTACATATTCTTGTCTAAAAATATGTAAAACACAACACTTCAAATTGTATATGTTATAATGTGTAAAGCTGTTATCTTTCAAATGTGAACAGTACAACACGTTATATATTTTCAATCATTTAAAATACGATAAATATTTTATTTTTAATTTATTTAGTATTTACCTGAAAAAGGAAAAGTTGCACATTGATCATTCCACAAATTTACGGTTATAAATAGATTTAATCTGTGAAATATTTATGTTTTATTAAATTCAAATTAAGAACTTACTTTTTTAGTTTCACATTCAGTAGCGTTGCTCCGCAACGTACTTATTTATTACGTCGACATTTTTGTTATTGCTTTGTTACGAAATTCATATTTTTAATAAAAACGTTAAATGTTGAGTAAAGGAAATATATATATATATATATATATGTTATTTAATAATTCAATGCACACACACGCGCGCGCACGTACGCACGCACACACACACGCACATACGCACGCGCACACACACACACACATATATATGTCATAATTAAAATTTTGACGTTGGGGAATGTAAGCTTAATATGACATGATAAGAAATATATATTATCTAATACCGGACGTGCCCAGCTGTACCTAAATAGAAGATAATGTTTGTTTCTTTTTTTACATTTAGTTGAATAAGATAAAGAAAAAATACATATACATTTATATTCTTCTTATTTTTAGATATCCCGTGGTAGTTTCGCGGCGATGCCCGAAAATCTACGCATCCGCATTTTTGTTGGCATCAATATAAAAATACAAAATGGATAGATATTGTGAGTTATCATTAAAATATAGAAACATAGAGTTTTTTTGGGATATGCAATTCTGTCGACAGTAGTAATTTTGTGTATTTGTGTTGGTTTAGGCAGCGTAATCCATATGAGGGTAAAAAAATACGTTTTACGTTTTTCACTAGAAAGCGTGTTTTTTAAGGGTGTGGAATTGAGTATCTCAACTCTCTTATAGCACTATGCTCATCCCGAGAATATCCTTAATATTTTGCAGAGAACAAAAACCCATCACAATCGGATCAACGGTATGGCCGCGCATAATGTACGAAGAAGCAACCATTCATTTTTATATTTTAGAAGTAGTAGTGCCAGTAGTAATAATAGTATAGATTTTCCTATCGTTCGTATTTCGGAAATAAATCGAAAATTGATGTGCATAAATGCCGTATTTGTGACAAAACTTAAAAAAATTAGCTAGAATTTCGGCCGCTCTGCGACCTCTAGCAAATAATAAATATGAAAAAACTTTATATTTTTAGATCCTTTTTAATATTTAAATATAACTTAAAAAAACAAATTCATTCATTGTTTGTACTTGCCGAGTAAATTAATGTTACTTAGAAAAAGGATTTTGTAAAAAATCTCTATCTATCTTCGGGTTTTTACAGCTGATGCCGTCTACCCGTGCCAAAACTCCAAAGCCTACGGTCTTGAGCATTTTCGATGCTTAGCCCTCTAGTTTGCATTACTGTCTTCATGTTTTCCTTCCATGTTAACCTTGGTCTCCCTCTTTTCTTCTTTCTGTTCGGATGCCATTCATATAGTTGCTTCGGCCATCGCTCATCTTCCATTCTTAAGACATGTCCTAACCACTTTAATTCCTTCTCCTCAATTCTTTCAATTATGCTTTCTTCTGCTTCCATTATGTTTCTAATTTCCTTATTTGTGACATGTTCTAATCTAGACTTTCTGGCACTTCTTCGTAAATAATCCATTTCTAGAGCTATTAGTCTATTCTTGTAGTACTTATTGATTGTCCATACCTCACTTCCGTACATTGCAACAGATTCCACCAATGTTTTACCAATATATTTTTTTGTGTCTTTCCAAATATGCTTATCCCACCATATGGAATTTAACGATGATATTATTTTGCTACTCAATTCAATTCTATGTTTTATGTTCTCTTTGCCTATACCTTCAATGTTATCCATAATTATTCCCAAATATTTAGTTTGTTTCACTTGCTTTATTTGGATTCCTTCTTCCAATATTAAATTTTCTCTTTCATTGCTATTTATTGCCAGATATTCTGTTTTTTGTAAATTTACTGTGAGACCCCATGATTCATATGTGTTTTTCAACCTTTTTATCATGAATTCCATATCAAATTTGTCTTGCGCTAAAACCAGTTGATCATCGGCAAATTGTAATGTCAGCAAAAATCTGTTGCCTATTGGGATCCCCATACCTTTGCAGCTTTGTTTCCATTTCATTAATATAAATTCTACATAAATATTAAATAAAATTGGTGATAGACTGCACCCTTGTTTCAATCCCTTTGTGGTTTTTATAGGATTAGACATTATATTTCCAATTTTAACATAAGCGGAGTTATCTTTATAGATTTGTTTAATAATTTCTATTAGGTTTCTATCAATATTGTATTTCTCCAATACTTCCCATAATTTGTTCCTCGGAATTGAGTCATAAGCTTTCTCTAAATCTATCATTGTCAAATGGGTTTCTTCTCCAACTGCAGTCCGTTTTTCAATTAACTGTTGTATTGCAAATATATTGTCAACACATGACCTTCCTGGTCTGAATCCATTTTGATCTTCTCCTAATTTGTCTTTAATATCTTTTTGTAACTTTGTTTTTAATAACTTCGTAAATATTCTATATAATGTGTTATTTATACTTAGTCCTCTGTAGTTTTTTGCGTCTCTTCTATCGCCCTTCTTGTATATTGGTACAATGTAGCTTATTTTCCATTCATCAGGAATCTTCTGTATTGCAATGCACTTATTAAACAAGTCCCTCAATCTACCTATTAAATTTTTTGGGCCATATTTAATTAACTCATTGGGTATGTTTCCCGGCCCTGGTGCCTTTTTATTCTTTAGGGTTTGAATTTCTAATTCTATATCTATTGTATCAAATTCCAGGGCGTTCATTTCTATAGTTGGATTTTCTATTGTTTCCATAAACTCATTTCTAGTTTCTGACAGTAAAGCTTTGTAATGTTTTTCTGCGTCAGATTTTACTAACAAATTTATCTTGCTGGATCCTTGGTTGGTTTTCAGTGTTTTTAGAAATCTCCATACTTCCGATGATTGTGATCCTCCTATATAACTTTCTATTTCTTGGCATTTGCTTTTCCATAATTTGTTTTTTTTCTTCTATCACTTTCCTTTTAACTTTGGCGTTTGTTCTCTTGTATTCTATCCAATTCTCTGTTGTTTTATTTGCCAACCATTCTAAGTAGCATTTTTTCTTCTTTTTGGTTAATTCTTCGATATCATCATTCCACCAATCTTGTGTATTTTGTTTTTTATTTATTGTGCCTAATGCTTCTTTTGCTGCCGAATGTATTATTTCCTTTAATTGATTATATTCTTCTTCTATGTCTTCCTTGTAATCCAAATTCTCAATTTTAATCCTCAGTCTTTCTTGATATAGGTTTTGATACTATCCTGATTAAATAAATACAATTTAAATTTTTCTTCCTGCTTCAGTTGCATTGTTGATTCCCTTGCTTCATCATGCACTTTTTTCCTGTAGGGAATTTGGGGATGATCTGTGCTGTGAGTAGATAGTGGTCGGAACCACAATTTGCTCCTCTTTTAACCCTTGAGTCCTTAATAAATAAGGAAGTATTTTGCTTTACAATTATGTAGTCTATTATTGATTTCTGATTGAGACTAGGTCATTCCCAAGTAAATTTATGAATATCCTTATGATCGAAAAATGTGTTTACTATCTTTAATTTATGTTGTTTGCACATCTCTATGATTCTATTTCCATTATCTTTGACTTCTTGTTCCCCATATTTTCCTACTGCTTCATCATTGTTTCTTCTACCCACTTTCCCATTTAAGTCTCCCATTAGTATTAATTCTTCATTACTTCGTATTTTCTCTATTTGTTCCACTATTATTGAATAGTACTTTTCTTTCTGACTCTGTGCAGCATCATCTGTTGGTGCGTAGACCGCTAAGAACACCATTGTTCTTCCCATAAGCTTCATTTTAATCTTTAGGCATCTTTCATTAATATATTCATAATCTATTATGTTTTTACTGTATTTCTTTTTTACAAACATTGATACTCCTGCTTTAGCTCTTTTGGATTTATTTACACCTGACCAAAAATGTAATTTCCTAAATATGAATTCCCCGATCCTTTCTTTTTTGTTTCCGTCACTGCTGCAATATCTATATTGTTCTGAAATAATTCTCCTGCTACTTTTGTAAAAAATAATGCCTTAAAAAATTTGATTTTATTCAAAAGTTATATGAAAAAAGTACGTACTACTATATTGTATGTATATATATTTTTGATTATTTCTTGTTTTTTCTGTTTGTTTGTTCGTATTTTATGCGCGGACATACCGTTGATTAGATTGTGATGAGGCTTTTCCAAAATGTTCAGGAGATTCCTGGGATGAACATAGGGTATAAAAGAGTTGTGATACTCAACTCCTACACCCTTAAAAATCGACCTATGTAGTGAAAAACTTGAAAAATGTAGCTCATTGGACGCTTAAATGGCTTACGCTGCCTAAACCATTACAAATACACAAAATTGATGTACACAGAATTCAATATCTCAAAAACCTCTACAAAAACGTAAAAGCCCGGTACAGTATATGTTTATCTCTAACGATTATAAGATAATAGTTAAAAATTGAAATGTACCTGTTGGTAGATGCCATCGTCCTCAACTTTGTTAAAATGGTGTATCTAAAATTAATTCACCTCAACGGAATTTGGTATGCATTTTATTAGTATTGACTCTTAACGATAACTCATAATAGCCATTTTAGTCTTTCATTGACGTCATTAAATCGAGATAAGCATAGCAGCACATGGCGAGTATTCTTTTATGGATAACTCACAATGAATTTTGTCATTCAGCTCATTTATGCCAAGACGTTCTGGACGTGTAGATTCCCGATCAACGCCGGATAATCTGCACGGTTTCTAAAAAAATATAAATTTATAATTATTTTTCTTTACTTATTCAATTAACATAAAAAGCACATTAACTTTCATTTATTTAGACGTAGCAGCGCACGCCGTGTATCAGCTAGTAAATAATGAAAAATACTCGCACCTACTTCCATTATGCCTCGACATAGATAGAACATTGACGGGTCGGAGTGAGAGACAAACAAAGAAGGGATATGTATGTGTGTGTGTGTGTGTATATATATATATATATGTTACATATTAGTTCAATGCACACACTAATCCAAACACACACACACACACACATACACACACACACACGCACACACGCACGCATGCACACACGCACGCACGCACGCACGCACACACACACACACACATATATATATATGTGTGTGTGTCATAATTAAAATTTTGACGTTGGGCAATGTAAGCTTAATATGACCTGACAAGAAATATATATTATCTAATACCCTGCTTGCGCTGCTACACCTAAATAAATGATAATGTGTGTTTTTTAATTAGAAGAATGAGAAAAAGGAAAAAAAAATATTCCTATTATATTTAGATAGCACGTGCTAATTAACCGACGTTCCAGGGAAATCTACAGATCCGAAATTTCGTGGCATTAATAAAAGACAATAATGGATAGATATAGTGATTTATCCTTAAAAATAAAATCATATGCAGTCGCGGAATTTTCTGTAGAGCTTTTTCAGATATTCCATTTTGTCTAAAGTAGTAATTATGTGTATTTGTTACGGTGTAGGCAGCATAAGGGTAAAAAAAAGGACTTTTCACGTTTTTCAATACAAAGGGTGTTTTTTTATGGTTGTAGGAGTTGAGTAATTCAACTCTCTTATACCCTATGTTCATCCCGGGAATCTGCTGAATATTTTGCAAAAAAAAAACCATTACAATCAGATCAACGGTACGGCAGCGCTAAAATTACGAACAAGCAATCGTTCGTTTTTATATATTAGAAGTAGTAGTAGTTGTTGTTGTATACATTTTCCTATCGTTCGTATTTTTTAAATAAATCGAAAATTAATTTGCATAAATGATGTATTTGTGATATATATAAATTAATGTTTGTTTGTATCATGGTTATTTTGTTTGTTGGTTCGTACTTCCTGCGCGGCCATCCCCTTGAATAGATTGTGGTGGGTTTTTTTCCAATATGTTCAGGAGATTTCTGGGATGAACACAGGCTATAAATGAGTTGTGATATTCGACTCCTACACCCTTAACAATCGACCTATGTAGTGAAAAACGTGAAAAATGTAGCTCATTGGACGCTTAAATGGCTTACGCTGCCTAAACCATTACAAATACACAAAATTAATGTACAGAGAATTGAATATCTCAAAAAGGTCTACAAAAACATAAAACCCGCTACAGCATATGTTTATCTCATACGATTATAAGATAATAATTAAAAATTGAAATGTTCCTGATCACAGATGACGTCGTCCTCAACACTGTTAAAATGGTGTATCTAAAATTAATTCACCGCAACGGAATTTGATGTGCGTTTTATTAGTATTGACTCTTACGGATAACTCATAATAGCCATTTTAGTCTTTCACTGATGCCAAGAAAATCGAGACAAGCATAGCAGCACATGGCGGTACTCTTTTACGGATAACTCATATTGAGATTTGTCTTTCACCTGATTTATGGCAAGAAGTTCAGGACGAGTAGATTCCCGATCACCGCCGGATAATCAGCACGGGGTATCTAAAAAATATAAATTTATAATTATTTTTCCATCACTTATTCAACTAAATATAAAACGCACATTAATTTTCATTTATTTAGGCGTAGCAGCGCACGCCGGTTATCAGCTAATAAATAATAAAAAATAGCCGCACCTACTTCCATTATGCCTCGACATAGATAGAACATTGACGGGTCGGAGTGAGGGACAAACAAAGAAGAAGGGATGTGTATGTATTTATGTATATATATATATATATACGAAACATTAATGTTTGTACCAGACTTGCTTGGTAGCGTAATCGGTAGCGCATTGGGATATAAATGCAGAGGTCCGGGTTCAAGTCTCGTCCGACCATTTATTTTTCTTATGATGCCATATATATATATATATATATATCACTCCATAATAATTCTTCCCGAGGGTAGGTATTTCACTGCAATCATAGCACTTTCATGCTATGCTTTACAGTTTGACTAGGGAATTATAAGTTGTGTAGTTTACCGTTACTCTCCACACCAGTGACGGATGATGATGATAATGATAAGGATGATGATGCTGGCCGGATAATTTTCGGGGACCGTTGGTCACTAAGCTTTCTGACATTTGTCTTACAGATGAGGAAAAACCCCGAAAAAAAATCTCACCCAGGAGACTGTCACGTCCGGGAATCGAACTCGAGCCCGCTGCGTGACAAGGCAGCACGCTACTTCGAGACGTTTGTAAATACACTGCTTAAAAAAATTAGGGGATATTGTAGAATAACCTATTAAGACTATGTTTTTAGGAACAGTATTAGATGCAATCACTTTCTATTACTCCAAAACAATGTCAACAAGAGTTTGAAGTCATTACGTAACCTCTGTACCACACCAGATGTCAAACAGATCCTGATTAGGAATATGGCAAACAAACAAAGCAACATTAACATGGGTGAAAATGTTTCTTTAGTATGGTGTATGGTCTCCTCGAACGGCCAGCACTGCCTCACACCTGTATGGCATTGATGCAATGAGGTCTTGGGGGATACGTGGCCACTCTTCCATAAGAGCAATGTGCAGCTCTGGAACAGTTGTGGGAGGTGCTGGTCTGCCTGCAATGCGCCTGCCTAATGCATCCCACACGTGCTCAATCGGATTTAAGTCCGGGGCGGAAGCTGGCCATTGCCTACGCTCGATACCTCCCTCACAATTCCCAGCATGTCGGGCCACCAAAGCCAGCTCTGTTGAGTCGTGCATTATCGTCCATAAAAATAAAAGAATCACCTATAGCACCAGCATAAGGCACGACAAAAGGTCGGAGAATCTCATCTCTATACCTTACCGCAGTCAAAGTACCACCTTGGATGACGTAGAGGTCCGTACGTCCACCACTACTGACTCCTGCCTACACCATCAATCCACCGCCACCATATGGGGATCTTCCACGTACAAATGCTGGATTGTTTCGTGTCCCTTTTTCCCTCCAGATGAATACACGCCGACTATCACATTCCACGTTGAATCGCGACTCATCAGAAAAAAAGAACTGATCTCCATTCGGCATGCCTCCACCCACGATGTTCCTCCGCCCAGTTTCTGCGATCTCTACGGTGTTGTGGAGTTAACGTGGTACACACTATGGCCCTATGGGAATAGAGACCACTTCCATGCAGTCGATTAGGGACAGTTTGAGTTGACACCCTGCGTCCTGTTGCTGTTTGAAGTGTATTTCACAGTTGAGGCTGCATTCTGCTGTCTATTCCGACGGGCTGTTAACATGAGGTAACGGTCATCCCTTGCTGTTGTTGCCCTTGGTCGACCTTGTCCGGCTCTTCTGTGAACAGTATGTTCTTTGAAAATGATTCCAAAGTCTGGAAATCACGCTTTGAGACACCCCAATGGCTTCTGCCACCTCTTGTTGTGTCTGTCCAGCTTCCATCCTTCCTATGGCCCTCCAAGCCATTGGTTCAGGTAAATCATGTTGTCGAGGCATCACTGTCCCTAAGGCAAGTCTTTCACTAACTGAAAATTGGACTGGATTTAAAAACAGCAACAAAACATTCACCCCCACACCACCCTTTCACATCAACAGTACAGACACTGCCCTCTGGTGTGGTACCGAGGTTACGTAACAACTTCAAACTTTTATTTACATTATTTTGGAGTAATAGAAAGTGATTGCATCTAATACTATTCCAAAATACATAGTCTTAATAGGTTATTCTACAATATCCCCTAATTTTTTTGAGCAATGTAGAATATCATATTCGTATCTAGAAATATATAAAAGGGAACATTTCAAATGTTATGTGTTGTAATGTGTAAGCAGTTAGCTTTCAAATGTGAGCAGTACAACACCTAATATATTTTCAAACAATTAATCTATGGTAAATATGGTATTTTTAATGTATTTAGTATTCACCTGAGAAAGGAAAAGTTGCGCATTGTTCATTCCACAAATTTACGGTTATAAATAGATTTAATCTGTGAAATAATTATATTTAATGAAATTCAAACTGGAAATATATTTTTCAATTGCACATTGAGTGGCGTTACTCCGGAACGTAATATATTTATTACGTCGACATTTTTGTTGTTGCCTTGTTTCTAAATTAATATTTTTAATAAAAGGATTAACTGCTGCGTAAAGGAAATATATATATATATATATATATATATATATATATATATATATATATATATATATGTTAAAATTAAATGTTTAACATTGAGCAATGCAAGCTTAATATGGTATGATAAGAAAAATAAATGCCTAGACGGGATTCGAAACCGGAACTCTGAGTCTGTACCTCAGCGTGTTATCCATTACACCACCAGGCGAATCCAAGTCAAACACTTATCTTTCTTATATATGTATTATATTCTCCATTATTAGTAGATGTCGCGAGAACTCGGTCTTCACTGCCATCTAGTAGCTGACTATAACAAGTAAGCAAATTAAAGAGGATATTTTTAACTTATAGCAGTGACGCTTTATCGATGTTATAATTAAATGTTTAACATTGAGCAATGCAAGCTTGATATGGTATGATAAGAAAAATAAATGCCTGGACGGGATTCGAACCCGGGTCTCTGAGTCTACTTATGTTACTTATTAATTCAATGCACACATGCACGCACGCACGCACGCACACACACATACACACACATATATATCAGTACGGAATGACTAAAAAATATAAATTTATAATTATTTTTCCTTTTACTTATTCTACTAAACATAAAAATCACATTAATTTTCATTTAATCAGGCGTAGCAGCACACGCTGGTTATTATCTAGTAAGTAATAAGAATATTAATAATAATAATAAATAATAAATAGCTTTATTTTACCTCGCACCTACTTCCATATTATGCCTCGACATTGATAGCACATTGACGGGTCGGAGTGAGAGAAAGACAAAGATGAAGAGAATTATATATATATATATATATATTCATAGTAATTCTGCCCGAGGGCATGTCTTTCACTGCTATCATAGAATTTTCATGCAATGCTTTGCAGGTTTGACTTGGGAATTATAGGTGTGGTAGATTCCGGTTGCTCTCCACACCGGTGAAGGATGATGATGAAAACGATAAGAATGATGCTGCTGGCCGGATGATTTTCGGATATCGTTCGGCCCTAAGCTTTGTGACATTTGTCTTACAGGTGAGGAAAAACCCCGAAAAAACCTCACCCACGAGACTGCCCCGACCGGGAATGGAACTCGGGCTATCTGCATGTAAACGCAGTACGCTACCTCGAGACTACAACAGTGGACATATATATATATACATATATATAAATATATTAATTACAAGCAGGAATATATTTATTTAAACGTTACGTTTGTAAATAGAATAACATATTCTTATCTAAAAATATATAAAACAAAACACTTCAAACTTTATATGTTATAATGTGTAAGCAGTTAGCTTTCAAATGTGAGCAGTACAACACGTTATATGTTTTCAATAATTTAATATATGATGAATATGGTATTTTTAATGTATTTAGTATTTACCTGATAAAGGAAAAGTTGCACATTGATCATTCCACAAATTTACGGTTATACATATATTTAATCTATAAAATATTTGTGTTTCATTAAATTCAGATTAAATCCATACTTTTAAGTATCACATTCAGAGGCGTTCCTCCGCAACGTAAATTACATTACCTCGACTTTTTTTTATTGCTTTGTTACGAAATACACATTTTTAATAAAAACTTTAAATGTTGAGTAACGCAAATTATATATATATATATATGTTATTTATTAATTCAATGCACACCCACACACATACACACACACACACACACACACACACATATATATATATATATATATATATGTCATAATTTAATTTTTGACGTTGGGGAATGTAAGCTTAATATGACATGATAAGAAATATATATTATCTGATACCCGGCGTGCGCTGCTGTACCTAGATAGATGATAATGTATATTTCTTTTTCTGCATTTAGTTGAATGAGATAAAGGAAAAATATATATATGCTATACATTTATATTCTTATTATTTTTAGATACCCCGTGGTGGTTTCGCGGCATTGCCCGGAAATCTACGCATCCGCGTTTTTGTTGGCATCAATAAAATACAAAAATGGATAGATATTGTGAATTATCTTTAAAAGATAAAAATGTATGCTGTCATGTACTTTTCTATAGAGGTTGTTGAGATTTTCAATTCAGTGGACAGTAGTAATTTTGTGTATTTGTGTAGGTTTAGGCAGAGTAAGCCATATAAGGGCAAAAAAAATACTTTTTACGTTTTTCACTGCTAAGTGTATTTTTTAAGGGTGTAGGAATTGAGTATCTCAATTCTCTTATATCCCGGGAATCTCCTGAAAATTTTGAAAAGAAAAAAAAACCCATCACAATCGGATCAACGGTATGGCCGCGCACAAAGTACGAAGAAGCAAACATACATTTTTATATATTAGAAGTGGTAGTAGTAGTAGTAGTAGTTGTATACATTTTTCTATCGTTCGTATTTTTTAAATAAATTGATAATTGATGTTCATTAATTACGTATTTGTGACAAAAAATAAAAGAAGAAGCGGGCTGGAATTTCGGCCACTCTGCGACCTCTATCAAATAATAAGTATGAAAAAACTTTCTATTTTATTATCTTTTTTAATATTTAAATATAACTTAACAAAAACAAATGCATTCAGTGTTTGTACTTGCCGAGTAAATTAACTTTACTTAGATAACGGTTTTTGTAAAAAAAGAATGCTTCTTAAAAAAATTAAATGATTCAAAAGTTACATGAAAAAGCACGTAATTAAATATATATATATATATATATATACACACAAGTGAATGTTTTTTGTTTGTTGATTTTGTTTGTTTGTTCGTACTTTATGCGCGGTCATACCGTTTATTAGATTGTGGTGGAGTTATTCCAATATGTTCAGCAGATTCCTGGGATGAACATAGGCTATAAAAGAGTTGTGATACTCAACTCCTACACCCTTAAAAATCGACCTATGTAGTGAAAAACTTGAAAAATGTAGCTCATTGGACGCTTAAATTGCTTACGCTGCCTAAGCCATTACAAATACACAAAATTAATGTACACAGAATTCAATATCTCAAATGCTCTACAAAAACATAAACGCCCGGTACAGCATATGTTTATCTCTTACGATTATAAGATAATAGTTAAATAAATAATACTTTTAAAAAACTAAAGCAACACGCTTTATTAGGAAACCGAACTAAAAAAATTAAAAATAATTTTAATTTCCAACACGCTTGGGGTAAAATTAAAGTAGTCAACAAAAAAATCATCTTCAACACACATGGAATAAAACCAGATTTAACAACAAGAAGAAAATAATTTTACCATCAAAAGCGTGGAGTGCTCTATATCAATTAATATATTTGATAATAAACAGATATTGATAACATTAAAGTCTCTAAGAGGATAATGTAAAAATAAAAAAAAGCACCCCACGCTTTTGATGATAAAATTATTTTCTTTTTGTTGATAACTCTACTTTTATTCTATATGTGTTGGAGATTATTTTTTTGTTGGCCACTTTAATTTTATCCAAAGTGTGTTGGAAATTAAAATTATTTTTCATTTTTTTAGTTCGGTTTTCTAATAAAGCCTGTTGTTTTAGTTTTTTAAAACTATTATTTATTTTTTATTTTTTAGTTTTAATATTTTACACAATAAGATAAAAATGTAAAGATCTTTAAATTCGATAATATTGTTGTTGTTGCCAACACGGTCTAAATTTTGAGTTCTTTGCCTAATATTCCTCTGGTAGTGCTGGATTTTATAAAGGGGAAATTTAGTTATCACAAACACATGTAATCGTGAAAATATCAAGTTTATTTCTGTGCTACCTTGACGTGGATACAATAATCAGAATCAAATGTTTAATCAAAGTCCGTTCCTAGGACTAGAGGGGCCTCGAAGATTATCAACTTCGGATCGCAGCACGTGGTCCTCAATAACCACGTAAGTGTGCCCGCCGCACACTGCGAATGACTACAAGCACAAACGAGCTCCTAACACGAGCTACAAACACACAATATGAGGTGTTCCTAAACCTCTTAACTAAAACAGGACCGTCGCCCTCGACGGCCTGGCGCACACTGAGTGAGGTATTCAACCTCCAACAATCTAAACGATACCATCGCCCACAATGGCCCGGCTAACACTGAGAAAGAGTGTTGTAGTCATCTGCAGATCTGAACAATACGCAGAAGTTGGCAACAGTATAACCAAATGCTACCAACATAAACTCAGCGATACTGTATTCAGGCGCCTACAAGCGGCAGTCAGATGAACTACATCAATTAGCGTAATGGCAGACGGCAGGTGTCTGCTATTACCGACAGAGAGAGCGACACTTGTCGCAACAATTGTAGTATGAGCTAAAAGTAATACTCTTCTAAAAAATCCTCCCAGCCGGATTTGAACTAGCGACCTATGGATTACTGAAATTATATACCACTAGAGTTCACCGCTCTACCAACTGAGCTCTTACAACGATTGACTAAAAGGTCGACAAGTCCGCAACCTATTATACAAGTTTTAATTTTTTTTTATTTTCTGATGAATCTGGCCACGATTCTAGAAACAAAATATGAAATTCTTGTATTGCCACGGGTCCTTTACAAGTATACAAAGTTTCAAGTCGATCCAACGTTTGAAAGTGGGTAAAAATCGTGTTCAAAGATTCCGTTACAAAGATACAAAGACACTTTTTCTGATTTTCTGATGATTCTGGCCAGGATTTAAGAAAATTAATATTAAATTATTTTACTGTCACGGGTCCTTTAAAAGTATACGACATTTTAAGTCGATCCAATGATTTTAAGTGGGTGAAAATCGCGTTGAAAGATTCCGTTACATAGATAGATGCAGGTCGAGCTAATATAAAGCTTGTAAAATTGAAATGTACCTGTTGGCAGATGCCGTTGACCTCAACTTTGTTAAAATGGTGTGTCTAAAATTTGATATGCATTTTATTAGTATTGACTCTTACGGATAACTCATAATAGCCATTTTAGTCTTTCATCGATGCCAAAAAAATCGAGACAAGCATAGCAGCACATGTCGGTTTCTCTTTTACGCATAACTCATAATGAGGTTTGTCCTTCAGCTATTTATGACAATAAGTTCGGGACGAGTAGATTCCCGATCAACGCCGGATAATCAGCACGGGGTATCTAAAAAATATAAATTTATAATTATTTTTCCTTCACTTATTCAACTAAACATAAAAATCACATTAATTTTCATTTATTTAGGCGTAGCAGCGCACACCGGTTATTATCAGCTAGTAAATAATAAAAAATAGTCGCACCTATTTCCATTATGACTCGACATAGACAGAAAATTGACGGGTCGGAGTGAGAGACAGAGAAGGATGTGTATGTATAATTGTATATATATATATATATATATATATATATATATATATATAAGAGAAATGAATGTTAGTACTAGACTTGCTTGCTAGCGTAATTGGTAGCGCACTGGGATATAAATCCAGAGGTCCGGGTTCAAGTCCCGTCTGAGCATTTATTTTTCTTATCATGCCATATATTTGTATATATATCCATCCATAGTAAATCTACCCGAGGACATGTCTTTCACTGCAATCATAGCATTTTCATGCTATGCTTTGCAGTTTGACTAGGTAATTATAAGTTGTGTAGTTTACCGTTGCTCTCCACACCGATGACGGATGTTGATGATAATGATAAGGGTGATGATGTTGGCCGGATAATTTTCGGGGACCGTTGGTCACTAAGCTTTCTGACATTTGTCTTACAGATAAGGAAAAACCCCGAAAAAATCTCACCCAGTAGCCTGTCACGTTCGGGAATCGAACTCGGGCCCGCTACGTGACAAGACAACACGCTACCTCGAGACATTTGTAAATAGAATAACATATTCGTATCTAGAAATATATAAAAGGGAACATTTCAAATTTTGTATGTTATGTGTAAGCAGTTAGCTTTCAAATGTGAACGGTACAACACGTAATATATTTTCAAACATTTAATCTATGATAGATATGGTATTATTAATGTATTTAGTATTTACCTGATAAAGGAAAAGTTGCGCATTGTTCATTCCACAAATTAACGGTTATAAATAGATTTAATCTGTCAAAAAATTATATTTTAGTAAATTAAAACAAGAAACTTAATTTTTCAATTGTACATTGAGTGGCGTCGCTCCGGAACGTATGATATTTATTACGTCGACATTTTTGTTGTTGCTTTGTTACGAAATTAATATTTTAAATAAAAACGTTAACTGTTGGGTAAAGGATATATATATATATATATATATACATATCCATCCATAGTAACTCTGCCCGAAGGCAGGTCCTTCACTGCAATCATAGCATTTTCATGCTATGCTTGCAGCTTTACTAGGGAATTGTAGGTGTGGTAGCTTCCGGTTGCTTTCCACACCGGTGAAGGATGATGTTGATGATGATAATGATAAGGATGATAATGGCCATATGATTTCGGGGACCGATTGGGACTTAAAGTTTTCCTGACATTTGTCTTACAGGTGAGGAAAAACCCCGATAAAAACCTCACTCAGAAAAACTGCCCCGACCGGGGATTGAACCCGGGCCCGCAGCGTGACAAGGCAGCACGCTACCTCGAGACCACAGCGGTGGACAATATATATATATATATATATATATATATATATATATATATATACCCCCCCAGGAGCTATCACCTTGACGTGGTGGGGGGGCTTAGTACCCGATGAACCAGACGACTCTACTGGGGAAGATTGACTTAGGTTAATCTTGCTGGTGGGTAAGAGGCGAGGGGAACTAAGTATAGCTCACAACGAAGGAATGGCGTCTGTATCCATATTGGGCGGCCACATCTTCGTCAAGTCTTCAACGGTCAACAGGGCGACAAGGAATAGCACAGCTAAACTTGTAGGGCTTGAAGAGCGGAAGAAGCAGCCCTCTCTTGGGGGGTGGATACCCAGAGGAGCATGTTTGGAGGCTCAGAGGAAGCAGCCCTTCCACCATCCTTGTCCTGCGAAGCGCTCGTAACGCTTCCAGGAGACATTTATCTTACTGAGAAGCTTCATGGAAATCAGCCGGATTGTCATAAAAGGAACCGACCCAAGCAAGATAAAAGGATACGATTTGGAATAAAGGACATTTTGAAATTAGGAAATTGGAACGTAAGGGGAATAAATACAAAAGAAGAAGAATTAGAGAGAGAATTAAAGAAAAAAGAAATAAATATAGCAACAATAACAGAAACAAAAGGAAACTAAAAGGAACAAAGGACTTAAAACACTATACTATGTTGTATAGCGGAGTAGAACAGACAACAAGAGCGCAGTGTGGAGTAGCAATTTTAATAGATGAAAAATGGAAGAACAAATTGAATAGCTATGAGTTTATAAATGAAAGAATCCTGATAGCCAGATTTAAAATTGAAAGAGGATATATGATGATAATTGCTGTGTATGCCCCAGAGGAAGGTAAGAAAGAAGAAACAAAAAAATTTTATAAAACATTACAAACATTAGTTGATAAATATACAAAAGATCATCATTTAATAATAAGTGGAGACTTAAATGCCAGAATAGGCAATGTCCCTATACCTAATGTAATAGGAAATAATGGAGAAATAACAATAAATGATAATGGACAGGATTTGAGACAGTTTTCAGCCTATAATCAATTAAAAATAATGAATACCTATTTCCGAAAAAGGACATACATAAATATACAAGAAGTGGATATAACTCAAGATCAATAATTGACTATTTAATCGTAAACAACAAGCTAGGAGCCTTGGTAAAAGATGTGAAAGTACATAGAGGCAGCGATATATACTCTGATCACTATCTCGTGATAAGCAAAATAAACATAATAGCTAAATGGCGGAAAAATAACATAAAGAACAAAAGAAACCAAGAAGAAGTATATAAAGTATATTTATTACAAGATCAAAGTATTAGACAACATTATGAAAGCAGAATGAATAAATATATATCAGAGATAGCGACGTCAGAAGATATAAATATTGAATGGGAAAATATATCAAATGTAATACATAAAACAGCAAATGAGATATTAGGAAAGAAAAATAGAATAAGAAATAGGAAGGGCTTGAGAACTTGGAATGCGAATATACAAAATGCAGTGAATGAAAAACAAAAAGCATATCATACATACTTACGACTGAAAACAGAAGAATCTTATGAAGAATATAAAATGAAAAGGAGAATTGCTAAAAGCATTATAAGAAAAGCCCATCAGGAGTCATGGGATACATTTATAAGCTCAGTAGAACATGATATGTATGGAAGACAAGAAATAGGTTATAAATTAGTGAAACATATTCTGCCAGATTGAATATAATCCCAGAACAAGAATGGATCCAACATTATGAAAAACTTTGGAAAAAGGAGGAAATTGAAGGAAAAGAGAACAATGAGGAAGAAATAAAAGTGGAAAATATTGATGTAATAGACATAAATGAATTAGAAATGGCTTTGAAAACCACTAAGAATAGGAAAGCAACAGGATTAGATAATATAAATATGGAATTAATCAAATATAGTGGAATATTGTGTAAACTACGAATACTTCATCTAATTAATATATGTTGGCAGACCTATGGGATTCCAACCACTTGGAAAACAGCAATTGTGAAGAATATATTAAAAAGAGGAGACCGGAGAAATTGCGAGAATTACAGAGGGATTAGCTTAATGAATACTGGCTACAAGATATATACGAAAATAATAAATAATAGATTGAGAAACATAACAGAAGTAATAATAAGTGAAAATCAAGTGGATTCAGAAAGGGAAGGTCATGTATAGACAATGTCTTTACACTGAAACAACTCATAGAAAAGAGAAGAGAACATAACTTAGAAACTCACATAGGATTTATAGATTTGGATAAGGCCTTCGATCGAGTAAACAGACAAAAATTATGGGAAATATTACGAATGAAAGGATACCCGCTGTGCCTTGTTGAAACAATAAAGACATTTTATGAAGACACAAATATAATTATAGATACCGGATTCAAAAGAACAGATGCAATCAAAACAAATACTGGATTACGACAAGGATGTAGTTTATCACCCACTTTGTTTAATATATATATAGACGATATTTTTAATAAATGGAAAGTTTTAGTAAATCCAGGAATAAGAATGGATAATAAAATGTGCATAAATAATCTTCTATTTGCTGACGATGTAATCATAATACAGAAAAATGAAGACGACTTACAGAAATCAATGCATGCATTAAATGAAATATGTAAATTATACGATCTAAAGATTTCTGTAAGGAAAACGAAGACCATGGCTTTTAGAGGAAGAGATCCAGTGAGAACCAAAATTATTTTAGAAAATCAAAGTATAGAACAGGTGTCTAGTTTCAAATATTTGGGCTGTGATGTTGGCTACAATGTGGAAAGAGATATTGACTCCAAAATAAATAAATTTCAGACGGTGTGTGGAACAATACAGAGAACATTCAAAAATAAAATTAGAAAAGAAACCAAGATAAAAATGTATAATGTTATGGCGGTTCCCACAATATTGTATGGATGTGAAACTTGGGCTCCAGTGAAAAGACAGAGGGATAGAATACAGACGGCAGAGATGCGGTTCCTAAGACAAGTAAAAGGATGTACAAGACTTGATAGAATAAGAAATGAGGATATAAGAGAAGAATTGAAAGTACAGCCTTTATTGGATAAAGTCACGAATTACAGACAGAAATGGATTGATCATGTGGATGGAATGAGTAAGTAGAGATATCCATTGTTAGCCAGAAATTATCAAGCAAGAGGAAGGCGTGATGTTGGAAGACCTAGAAGACGTTGGGCTGATGCAGTATGAAGTCGGAACGGGCAATTGCCTAATCCCTGGAGTGATGATGATGATGATATATATATATATATATATATATATATATATGTTACTTATTAATTCAATGCACACACACATATGCATATATATATAATATCAGTACGGAATGTCTAAAAAATATAAATTTCTAAATATTTTTCCTTTTACTTATTCCCTAAACATAAAAAGCAAATTAAATTTTCATTTAATCAGGCGTAGCAGCACACGCTGGTTATTATCTAGTAAGTAATAAAAATATTCGCACCTACTTCCATATTATACCTCGACATTGATAGCACATTGACGGGTCGGAGTGAGAGACAGACAAAGAGAAGAGAATTATATATATAAATATATTCATGGTAATTCTGCCCGAGGGCATGTCTTTCTCTGCTATCATAGCATTTTCATGCAATGTTTTGCAGTTTGACTTGGGAATTATAGGTGTGGTAGATTCCCGTTGCTCTCCACACCGGTGACGGATGATTATGATAACGATAAGGATGATGCTGCTGGCCGGATGATTTTCGGATATCGTTGGGCCCTAAGCTTTGTGACATTTGTCTTATAGGTGAGGAAAACCCCCGAAAAAACCTCACCCAGGACACTGCCCCGAGCGGGAATCGAACTCGGGCCATCTGCATGTAAACGCAGCACGCTAGCTCGAGACCACAACCGTGGATATATGGATATATATATATATATATATATATGTCCACCGCTGTGGTCTCGAGGTAGCGTACTGCCTTGTCACGCAGCGGGCCCGGGTTCGATCCCCGCTCGGGACAGTTTTTCTGGGTGAGGTTTTTATCGGGGTTTTTCCTCACCTGTAAGACAAATGTCAGGAATGTCAGGAAAACCTTAAGCCCAAATGGTCCACGAAATCATATGGCCATCGCAATCATCATCATTCTTATTCATCTTATCATCATCATCCTTCATCGGTGTGGAAAGCAACGGAAAGCTACCACACCTAAAATTCCCTAGTAAAGCTGCAAAGCATAGCCTTCGGGAAGATTTACTATGGATTTATATATATATCAATTACAAGCAGGAATATCTTTATTTGAACGTTGCGTTGGTAAATAGAATAACATATTCTTATCTAATAATATATAAAACAGAACACTTCAAATTGTATATGTTATAATGTGTAAGCAGTTAGCTTTCAAATGTGAACAGTACAACACGTTATTTGTTTTCAATCATTTAATATATGATAAATATGGTATTTTTAATGTATTTAGTATTTACCTGATAAAGGAAAAGTTGCGCATTGATCATCCCACAAATTTACGGTTATAAATATATTTAATCTGTAAAATATTTATGTTTCATTAAATTCAAATTAAAACCATACTTTTTCAGTCTCACATTCAGTGGCGTTGCTGCGCAACGTAAGTTATTTATTACGCCGACTTTTTTTATTGCTTTGTTACAAAATACACATTTAAAAAAAAACGTTAAATGTTGAGTAACGCAAATATATATTTATTAATTCAATGTACATATATATATATATATATGTCATAATTAAATTTTTGACGTTGGGGAATGTGAGCTTAATATGACATGAAAAGTAATATACATTATCTAATACACGGCGTGCGCTGCTGTACCTAAATAGATGATAAAATATGTTTCTTTTTTTACATTTAGTTGAATAAGATAAAGGAAAAACATAATATACATTTATATTCTTCTTCTTCTTCCTTCCTTCCAAGTATTAGGCCAAGGCCTGTTACGATCCTATAGAACATTTCTGGGAAATTCTCGTATAAGACTTGAAAGCATAATAATAGTCCCTTCAATTGGTTGCTGGCCAAAGGAAGGCAAGACCAGTGATGGGGCTGCCATCTTATAGCCTCTGGTCAGGCTTTTCTGGAGAAGAAAAGAGAATAAAGGAAAGAAGAAATGGAAGAAAGGAATGACTTCCTAGCCCTCGGATGCCCTAATAGCGTTGGGGTCGAAAAACAAGAGTTAACCAAGAGAGGTTAGATAGTAAAGTTAAAAACACAAGTAAGTGGAAGAAATGTTCCTTATTAGTTTATATACCCCGTGCTGGTTTCGCAGCGTTGCCAGGAAATCTACGCATCCGCGTTTTTCTTGGCATCAACAAAAGACAAAAATGGATAGATATTGTGAGCATAGCATGAAAATGCTATGATTGCAGTCACGGACCTGCCTTCGGGCAGAATTACTATGGATGTATATATATATATATATATATATATGTGTGTGTGTGTGTGTTACTTATTAATTCAATGCAAACACACACATACAAACACACACACACAGACACACACACACACACACACACACACACACACTCACACACACACACACACACACACATATATATATATATATATATATAAATTTCGTGTCACGTTGTTTGTCCGCGATGGAATCCTAAACTACTGAACCGATTTTAATAAAATTTGCACACTTGTGCAGTTTGTTCCAACTTGTGACATAGGACAGTTTATAACTAAATTTGTTAGTCGCATTATTTTTTATTGCAAATTGTTTATTATTTAACAAAGCGTTATAATTATCTGTGAGTTTCATACGATTCTAACAGATGGCGGTGTAAGATACAGCTCGGGTCCAAGCTCTGTGTGTTTGCGGGGGGAAGTGTGGGGAGTGGAGGAGGTACACTTCTCTGCTTCGCATAGTACTAACAGCTGACTCAGCAAATTCCTTTCAGACACACGGAGCTGGGTCCCGAGCTATAATTTGGTAAGGTAATTGGTTCATTATTTAACAAACAGAGATCCAGATGGCTGTGTTTTTTGTTGCAACCATGAATTTCAATTGAATTACAAATATTGATTATTTCATAATTTAAGTGTGTTCAGTGTTTATTTTATATCAATTATTATTAATTTCGTGTGTAAGTATTAGTTTTAAATAATCTAGCTGAAAGACAGCAATTAATTTAAATATTTAACGTATACCTTAGCCACAGCCGACTACGATATGTAGATGGCAGCTATTTTAAATTCTGAAGCCTACGAACCCCGCACCAGTGATCATACGACGTATTTGGAGAATACAACGAAGAAGAAGATTCTTGATACACCTATAGATGAAGAGTTGAAGAGGCGGCTAATGCCACGAGAGAAATCTTCACTTTGCCCAAAAATCTACGGCCTTCCTAAAATCCACAAAGCTGATGTTCCTCTTCGACCTATCGTCAGCTCTATTGGCTCACCACTGCAAAACATAGCTAAATATTTAGCTAAATATTTTCAACCATACGCAGAAGAAGCCGATTCTTATGTGAAGAATGCTGAACAACTCCTAGAACATCTTCAGAATCAAGAAATCCAACCCGCCGATCTTCTAGTAAGCTTTGACGTTGTTTCTCTGTTCACTCAAGTACCTGTCAACGAAGCTCTAGAATACATCAAATCAGAGATCAAGCCACCAGACTACATAAATGAGTTGACTCAACATTGTTTAAATAACACCTACTTCAGGTACAAAGGCCAGATGTACAAACAAGTACAAGGAGCGCCAATGGGATCGCCTATTTCGCCTGTTATCTCTAATTTATTTATGACTTGTTTAGAAAGAAAGGCTATTGAATCTTCAACACTTAAGCCAAAACTATGGCTGAGATACGTTGATAATACTTTTGTAATCTGGCCTCACGGTAGATCTGCTCTCAATGAATTTCTGACACACTTAAAGAGCCAACATGATCAGATTAAATTCACTATGGAAGTTGAACAATAACAGCGACTACCATTTCTAGATGTACTTGTGATAAGAAGACCTGACGGAAGACTTGCACACACAGTATACCGGAAATCTAGTCATACTGATAGATATCTGAACGCCGCATCACACCATCACCCGGTACAAATATCTTCAGTAATCAACATTCTCGTCATCCGATCACTGCGACTTACAGATCAAGATCATCTTCATGAAGAGGAAAAACAACTGAAACGGGCAATTCTAGCAAATGGTTATCCCGAACATGCAGTGAAAAGAGTGTTTAAACGAGCAAGAATCGCACCAAGCACATCGGAGAAGAAAGAGCAGACCTTAGGCACTGCCTTCTTACCGTATGTGCAGGGCACTATGGATAAAATAAGCCGAGTACTACAGAAACATCAGATTAAAACTATATTTCACTCGGAAAACACCATCTCCAACTTACTCAGGTGTGCTAAAGATAAAATACCCCTAGAATAACAAGGCATCTATGAGATCCCTTGCACCTCATGCGAACAAACATATGTAGGACTTACCAACAGACGAATTTCCTGCCGAATACAAGAACATAAGGCTGCAATAAATCGTCAAGAACCTACATAAACTCTGGTGCAACATATGAAACAGAGGGGTCACAAGATCGACCTCGCAGAATCTAGAACGTTGGCTAAAATATATAATGAAAAATCAAGAATCTACAGAGAAGCAATAGAGATTCAGAAAAGGCCATATTCCATGAACACCCGAGATGATGCCCAATGATTACCATCTACATGGAAAACTGCTCTCGGTGCCCACCATGTCATCCCCAGAACGGCGAAGATGTGAAGAAAACCACGGTTGGGCAACATGGAGTGTGGTCGACGCTTGGATGGGCGCACGGCTTCCGAAACGGACCACACTGAAAACTGAAGATGTTTAACTACATAAGAACTAAACCTTAGAGCAAAGATGCAAATAACGTCCGAGAAGACGCTAACTCTCATTTAGGCGATTTCGGTCGGCTATTCGCCTCAAGAACCAACCTAAAATGAGATAAAAAGGTTGTTGCCGGCCAGCCACCTATAAGAGCCGGAGGCCCTGACTGATTTTGGCCACATTTGGATAATTCTCACTAACTTCAAACCTACTCTGTCAATGGTTTCGGTGGTTTCCTTGACGCTAAGACAAATGTCGGAGTAGGCCACTTGATTCCACCAGTAAATTATCATACATCCCATTAAATATTCAAAATTCAAAATTAAGGGCAATTTCACAAAATTCAATTCTAAAAAACATTAAATTTATTCACCTATCCTGAAACAACTCAATCTAAATTATTATTTTCAACAGCTACTCTGTCAAGGTTTCTGATGGTTTCCTTGGCGTAAAGGTGAATACCGGAGTAGTCCCCTTTGCTCCATCAGTAAATTCATTATTTCCTTAACTGACCGGGAAAGTGGATGTTGGGAAAGATTTCATTTCAATTTGGGGCTGTAAGCCAATGCCTTCTCACCCGGACGACTGCTGCCTTCGTACTTCTTCGGATGCGAGCTTCAAAGGATCGACTACGTATAAAAATTTACAAACTACTGCAAAATCAGCAAATCAGAAAAAATATATAAGTCCTACATTCCTTAAGAAAGTAGGAACAATCACTTAACGGCTGCTAATCTTACTTCAGAGGTCATGGTAAAGTGCACTATGGAGCTCAAATAGACCTCGATAAAAATTCTATGTCCAAAATTATAATGCAAAAATTTTTCTAAGTCCATTAATATTCACCGCAAATGCGAGACCACTTACAACAGGCCCATCGCCCGCCAACATATCGCAAGTTAGCTACGGCGACCTTCAGGAAGGCAGAGTACCTGCATGGGTAACCACCAGGGAATGCCAAAAAATTTTCTAAGTCCAAGAACATTCACCGCACATGCGAGACCCCTAACAGCAGGCTCATCGCCCGCCAACATACAGCTGGCTAGTCACGGTGACCTGAGCAGGGCAGGTACCTGCATGGGTGACCACCAGGGAATGCCATGTGCTCGACTGTGATTGGCCAGCCACCACGCACTTTTAAACATCAATTATTTCATTATCAACATTTTCAAAACAACATTATATATTAGTACACTATAGTACTAACTATTATTAACAATAAAAATTCCATTTTACCGGATTTTAATAAATTTTCAACATATATACCGACTTCGGTAAAACAGCCAATCAGAACGGAGCACGACACAGCTACACATATCTTCATCCATGCAAGGAATGCGAGTGATGAAACAGTGAACATCTTACATTTAAGTAAATGCTCAACAAGCTTTACTTATTATCAAAATTTTTTGGGGTTAATGGACTCAGTCTTCGTCCCCAGTCAACTTCGGTTGACAGGCAGCAAAGTAGCCGCATCGAGGGAGCCGCACTCTGCGCTGCCCATCTTGGAATTATAGAGATAGAGATGGGTGTACGGCTTCGGAAACGGACCGCACTGAAAACTGAAGGCCTTTTACTACATAAGAACTAAACATTAATGGGTGTACGTCTTCGGAAACGGACCGCACTGAAACCTGAAGCTGAAATTCTACCCGAGAGCAGGGCTTTCAATGCAATGACTTTGCAGTTTGACTAGGGAATTGTAAGGTGTGGTAGTTTCTCGATGCTCTCCACACCGGTGAAGGATGATGATGATAATGATAAGGATTATGATGATGGCCGGATAATTTTAGGGGACCGTTGGTCACTAAGCTTTCTGACATTTGTCTTACAGATGAGGAAGAACCCCGAAAAAAAATCTCACCCAGGACCTGTCACGTCCGGGAATCGAACTCGGGCCCGCTGCGTGACAAGGCAGCACGCTACCTCGAGACGTTTGTAAATAGAATAACATATTCGTGTCTAGAAATATATAAAAGGGAACATTTTAAATTTTATATGTTATGTGTAAGCAGTTAGTTTTCAAATGTGAACGGTACAACACGTAATATATTTTCAAACATTTAATCTATGATAGATATGGTATTATTAATGTATTTAGTATTTACCTGATAAAGGAAAAATTGCGCATTGTTCATTCCACAAATTAACGGTTATAAATAGATTTAATCTGTGAAAAAATTATATTTTATTAAATTAAAACAAGAAACTTATTTTTTCAATTGTACATTGAGTGGCGTTGCTCCGGAACGTATGATATTTATTACGTCGACATTTTTGTTGTTGCTTTGTTACGAAATTAATATTTTTAATAAAAACGTTAACTGTTGGGTAAAGGATATATATATATATATATATCACTTATTAATTCAATGCATACACACACATATGCACACACACATATGCACACACACACACACACACACACACACACACACACACACACACACACACACACACACACACACACACACACACACATATATATATATATATATATATATATAATATCAGTACGGAATGTCTAAAAAATATAAATTTATAATTATCTTTCCTTTTACTTATTCTACTAAACATAAAAAGCACATTAATTTTCATTTAATCAGGCGTAGCAGCACACGCTGGTTATTAGCTAGTAAGTAATAAAAATATTCGCACCTACTTCCATTATGCCTCGACATTGATAGCACATCGACGGGTCGGAATGAGATACAGATAAAGAAGAAGAGATTTGTATTACACATCCAAGTTAACTGTTCACGGGCGGAGGGGAAGAGTTTTAGCGCTAGTGTCGCCGAATCTGTGGAAGGGATGTAGGAGAAAACTGTACATCCGATCACGTATTGAAATTTTTCAACTTCAAATGTGGGGGAGAATCCCTAAACACGTGTGTAAGATCTTAACATGGTTGTCAAATTAGTAATTTAAGCATTGAACGCTCAAGCGGTCGGATCATTTAAAATCACAGTATTTGTCGTCTCACCATTACCAGCCTGACAATAAATCACAAATGGCAACATGCAATGAGAAGGGCAAGGAAGGGAAAGTTCATTCCTAGGCGTAACCCCAAAAGTAACAGGGTTGTCAAGTTAGTCATTCTGCCACTGACCGCGCAAACGACGGCTCATTAAAATACATAGTATTTGTCAGCTCTCTACCTGCCATCAAACAACAAAATTCAAAGGACTGGAAAGTGGCAACATAGTAAGGAATAGAAAGAGAAAGACAGTTTGTTAGTTAACATATTTTCCGCCTGCACAAAACACTTGGATGGGTAATTATTTATTTATATATATATATATATATATATATTCACATCAAAAGCTGCTCTAAAATACGGAAGTGAAATTTGGATTTTAAATAAAAGAAACTCTCATAAACTTCAAGTAAGCCAAATGCGCTTCTTACGATCATTGTTAGGAGTTAATAGACTGGATCACCAAAGGAACACTACTATCAGAGGAAAACTTGGAGTAGCAAGTTTAAATGAAGATATCCAAAGATACCAACAAGAATGGAAAAATCATCTGAGAAGAATGGCAAGAAATAGACTTCCAAAATTGGCATTCCAATATACCCCAACTGGACATAGGGACCAAGGAAGACCAAAACATCGGTGGAAAGATCAAGACCATCTTCGCTAGGTTTACCGTACAGGCCACATGGCCTAAAACGAATTTGTTCATGATGATGATGATATATATATATCCATTCATAGTAATTCTGCCCGGGGGCATGTCTTTCACTGCTATCTAAACGAGAGAAGAACATCGCACTGTCTAATTCTCTTATTTAAGACCCTACATGCTTGTATTCCCAATTATTTATCATCCCGTTTCCAATATCTATCCTCAAACCATAACTTAAACACAAGATCACAACATAGTCTCTTGCTTAATATACCGCAACATAGGACATCACATCACTCCATGTCATATACCATCTTCACTTCTCGCAACTGGAATTCCTTACCACAAGGAATAAGGGGCTGCCGGACATTGGCATCTTTTAAAAGAAATCTAAATTTATATTTGCTCTAACCTCGACTTCATTATTACCCAGTGTAAGGTATATATATTAATTGGTGTTTCTCGTATAATTTATCATATTATTATTATTATTATTATTATTATTATTATTATTATTATTATTATTATTATTATTATTATTATTATTATTAGTATTATTATCGTATCATTATTGTTGTTACCCTATAAAATGTTGTTTGTACATGCAATTTACATGGCTACATTTATTGTATCTTTAACTGTTTATAATTAGTATAGTGTATATCTATATTTGTCAAATATTTATTTATATTTGTGCTAGTTGAGTGGAAGAGAGGGCCTTATGGCCTTAACTCTGCCAGAATAAATAAAGTATTATTATTATTATTATTATTATTATTATTATTATTATTATTATTATTATTATTATTATTAGCATTTTCATGCAATGCTTTGCAGTCTGACTAGGGATTTAGAGGTGTGGTAGTTTCCCGTTGCTCTCCACACTGGTGAAGGATGATGATGATAATGATAAGAATGATGATGCTGGCCGGATGATTTTCGGATACTGTTGCGCCCTAAGCTTTGTGACATTTGTCTTACAGGTGAGGTAAACCCCCGAAAAAACCTCTCCCAGGAGCCTCCCCCGACCCGGAATCGAACTCGGGCCATCTGCATGTAAACGCAGCACCCTAGCTCGAGACCACAGCGGTGGGAGAGCGCGCGCACACGCACACGCACACCCACACGCACACGCACACGCACACGCACACTCACACTCACACTCACAATCACACCCACACACACACACACACATATATATATATATATATATATATCAATTACAAGCAGGAATATATTTATTTAAACGTTACGTTTGTAAATAGAATAACATATTCTTATCTAAAAATATATATAACAAAACACTTCAAATTGTATATGTTATAATGTGTAAGCAGTTAGCTTTCAAATGTGAGCAGTACAACACGTTATATATTTTCAATCATTTAATATATGATAAATATGGTATTTTTAATGTATTTAATATTTACCTGATAAAGGAAAAGTTGCGCATTGATCATTCCAGAATTTTACGGTTATAAATATATTTAATCTGTAAAATATTTATATTTCATTAAATTCAAATTAAAACCTTACTTCTTCAGTCTCACATTCAGCGGCGTTGCTCAGCAACGTAAGTTATTTATTACGTCGACATTTTGTATTGCTTTGTACGAAATTGATATTTTAGTAAAAAACGTTAAATGTTGAGTAACGGAAATATATATATATATATATATATATATATATATATGTTATTTATTAATTCAATGTATATACACACACACCTATATATATATATATATATATATATATGTATATATATGTGTGTGTGTGTGTGTCAAAATTAAATTTTTGACTTTGGGGAATATAAATTTAATGGCATGATAAGAAATATACATTATCTAATACATTTCAAATTTTATATCTTACTAGCTAATACCCGGCGTGCGCTTCTACTCCTAAATAAATGTTAATGTGTTTTTACCACCAGACGTGCGCTGTTATACTCTACTTTTTTGTAGAGTTTTTTTTAGATGTTCAATTCTGTGTACATCATCTTGTTTTTCATTTAATTGAGGCATAAAGATTGTTTCTGTAATATTAGGCATATTATTATAACTAACAGACTTACTTACAGTTCTGTTATTCCGTTCCTTAGGACCTTCATATGTTTCTTCTTAAATGTAAGATTTATGTCACATAGGCCTATACCAATTTGCGGAAATTCACTTGATATCTTATCATTGATGGTCTCTAGAACTGATCCGCCATATTGTTCAATGTATATTCTCGGTCCAGTTAAATTTAAATTAAGTTGCTGTCTTTCAGCCAGATTACTTCAAACTAATACTTACACACGAAATTAATATTCTTACCAATGTATTGAAAATAAAATAAACACTGAACACACTTTTATTATGAAATAATCAATATTTGTAATTCAATTGAAATTCGCGGTTGCAACAAAAAGCACAGCCACCTGGTTAAATAATAAACCAATTACCTTACACCGTCATCTGTTAGAATCGAATGGAACTCACAGATAATTATAACTCTTTGTTAAATAATAAACAAATAATTTGCAATAAAAATAATGCAACTATAAATTTAGTTATAAACAACCGTAGGTCTCAAGTTGAATCAAACAGCACACAGTGGGCAAAATTTTATTAAAATCGGTTCAGTAGTTTAGGATTCCATCGCGGACAAACAACGTGACAGGTAATTTTTATATATTAAGATATTCGCACCTACTTCCATTATGCCTCGACATAGATCATTGCCGGGTTGGAGTGAGAGACAAAGAAGAATGGGTATATATTCCCATTACACATAACAGTAGACCAAATGCAAATTTAAATAGTATAAATAGTATACAAATGTCAAATGACGCGTTATTGTTTATGAAATATAGCTTAGCCAAGCGATACCACATATTTGCTATAGTTCGTATTTTAAACATCAATAGAAAATGAATGCATATAGACGTATTTGTGACATCTTTAAAAATCAACTTTTATAAGATTCATGATGTGTTCCGTTGAGGTTTATTCAAAATTAATATAAAATTATGGAATATTCACCTGAAAGGAGACGGACCTTTCAGGTGAATATTCCATAATTTTATATTAATCTTTAAAAATGTAATGAATTTTGATCTAATTTCGACCGCTGGGCGACCACTAGTTATTATAATTACTTTGCCATTATTATTATTATTATTATTATTATCATTATTATCATTATTATCATTATTATTATTATTATTATTATTATTATTATTATTATTCCTTAGACCAGTGTTAACATATGCATCAGAAACTTGGACGATGTTGAAATCTGATGAGGAATTATTGGGGCGTTTTGAAAGGAAGATACTGAGAATCATTTTTGGTGCCGTGAAAGAAAATAATGTATGGAGAAAGAGATACAATAATGAATTGTATAAACTGTACAATCAACCAGATATTCTGATTTTTGTTAAAATTAATAGATTGGCATGGGCTGGACACATTATTCGTATGGACAACAAAAGTATTATAAAAATAATTTACAATGAGCAACCTCTATTGGCCAGAAAAGTTGGAGGACCTAAATTAAGAAGGGAGGATAGTATAATTCAAGACATTAAGATTTAAAAAAATGAAAAAAACTGGAAGAATGAAGCTCAGAACAGGGAAGTCTGGCATAAGCTTCTGAAGGCGGCCAAGGCCCACATGGGGCTGTCGAGCCATTGTTGATGATGATGATAATTATTATTATTATCATTATTATTAATTTATTTTCGTCCGGCTTTAATTCTCTAGGCTTTTTAGAATTTTAAAATCAATATTAGGTATTAAATAGTATATTACATAAGATATAAGCAACTAAATGAAAAAATGAAGGTTACCCAGAAAAACATTGAAATGGTGTCTACCAGAAAGAAAGGAAGATTTCGAAACTCATGGATGCAAGAAATGCTAAAAACTGGAATAAGAATAGGAGGACATGGAGTGAATCGATAGAGACGAGTGGAGAAGGAAAATAAAACTTTAGGCGCATAAAGATGTGTAAACATTGAAAATCTATATATAAATAAAATTATTACTTTACTATTATTATTATTATTATTATTATTGTTGTTATTATTATTGCTATTATTATTTTCTATTCAATGCCCCTGGTTGTCATTTCGATATTTTTGGTGTTCTCTTTTAGCATTACCGTTATAATTGAATTATGAGGTTGGGGCGTCTAAAAGGAGGGTTCCGCTGTTCCGATGATTTGATGGGTGTTGATGATGATAGTGGTACGCCAGGAGAGTCCTTATTCCTAAAATTAATCTAAGACGAATATGAATCATGATTTTCGGAAATCGTTCAGGCCTTAGGATTTGTTGACATTTATCTTACAGATGAGGAAAAATCCCGAAAAAACCTCACCCAAGAAATTTGTCCTAACCGGGGTCGAACCCGGGCCGGCTGCGTGACAAAGCAGCACGCTACCTAGATACTACTGTGGTGGGCATTATTATTATTATTATTATTATTATTATTATTATTATTATTATTATTATTATTATTATTATTATTATATTATTATTATTAATATTATTATTATTATTATTATTATTATTATCATCATCATCATTATTAATATTGTTTTTATTACTTACTTACTTACTTAGTCACTGGCACTATCGAACCCGTAGGTTCATGGCCGCACGGACATAAGCTCTCCATACATCCCTACCCTGAGCCAATGCTTTCCAATCATTCCCTGTATAATCTACTTCCCTCAAATCATAGTTAATGTTGTTCTCCCACCTCGTTCTTGGTCTACCCAACTGGGCGTTTTCCTTCTGGCTTTCCTACAAGAAGTTTCCATGCACGTCTTTCATTCCCCATACGCGCAACATGTCCTGCCCATCGCAGTCTATGAGACTTAACTGTTCTTATTATATCTGGCTTCCTATAAAGACCATGTAGTTCATTGTTATGTAGTCTTCTCCATTCACCTGTCTGTTCATCTCTCTTTGTTGTTTTTATTAGTAATATTATTATTACCATTATTATTACTATTACGAGACTTAAACTGTTATTATTTCTGGCTTTGTATAAAGATCATATAGCTCACTGTTAAGTAGTCTTCTCCATTCACCTGTCTTTTCATCTCTCTTTGGGCCAAAATTTTTCCTAAGAACTTTATTCTCAGATACTCGTAACCTCCTTTCCTCCCTTAAAGTAAGAGTCTATGTTTCGCATCCATGTAACTGGTAGAATAATAGTTAATATGTAATATATTTGTATAGATATAATAAATATAAAAGAAGAAAGAAACAAAAAAATTAACGCACGTATTCTACGTTATATATAGAAAAATCTGCACAGATGTATCAACAACAAAACCCAGCGAAGTGGGTTTGTCCTCTGCTAATAATGATATAAAAATACACCTCTTAAAATATGGTCATAATAAACTGGTTCGTATATTATATTGTAAATTTTAAGATAAAATGGGAATGAAAGATAATATAAAAATATGTGCTTACAAAACATTAATTACAGGATAATTCCCAATTACGAAGTTGTATTCAGGCATTTGTAATATTATTTAAATATTACATGATTAAATGCAAATTGTGTTATGATGACTATTAAAATTTATTTTATAACATGAAATCGTTAGTTTTTAGTTATCCTTATAATGAAATAAGCCGGGCAAGGAATTTGGAATTTTTATAACGGAGAATCATAAAATATATACTGGCGTAGTTCAGTCACTGTCAAACAAAATATGTCGCAGACACGAAATAATACAGTCCACTTTTAGCAAATTGCACGAATTTGATGAAAAACTTATTTCAGAATATTGTACACAATTTAAATTAATATTTTATTAATTTAAGTAATGACGTCACCAACTTCTTAATGTTGTATTTAATGTTCGGGGTTTTGTTTTCGCCATATTTCTTTGTAAGTTTATGATACGGAAAAAAAAAACTGAAGAGTGTGTCATTAGATCAGCAAAACATGATTTAAACTTTTGCTAACAAAAACAAAAATCGCCAGAACTTATGAGCATTGCTGGGTGTCAGTGTATCTACTTGTATGAGGACCAAGGTTCGGTGTTCTCTGTGTTTAGAGGTGAATGCAACTGCGGTTAAGGTCAACATGTAACTACGAATATCTCAAAATAATTGTACCTTATAGTGCTAGAAATGCCTGAATTACTAATTCAGTTTGTTATTGTTTATTTATACTTTGATGGAAGTTGGAATCCCTTTTGTGAATATTACTTAATATGTAAGATAGTATTATGATACTCCATTTTTTCGTTATTTTATGACGACTATTTAAACTCATGCCCCAAATGGGAGTCAATGGCCAATCGCGTTTCAACGAATTTTGATTTACAACCAATCACAGTCGCGTTTCACCTGGAATTTATCAAATAAGTTTATCATATTTAAGAAAGCTCCTCCTTTTTAACATTCTGAATAGGCCAGAGCATTATTTTGCAGTGACTGACTCTCTAGGAAACATGGCTACCAGATTGTATACATAGTGCACGAATGTAAACAGATACTGCTTGCGGGATATAATAGAAAAACATTCGTAGTAATTGATTATACAACAATAAAAGGAAACCACTGTTTGCACTTTCTTAAACGTATTATTTCCCTGGATATTACGTTCCAGAAAAATATAATTTACATCATAGGACACCATAAATTAATTAATAACCTATAATGTTGGTTATAAACAGTTTGATGTGTTCCATTTTTCTCCACTAGGATGCATTCTTACAATATAGCGATTCTTTGACAATAAACAATATGATCTGGTTGCAGTCATGAACAAATTAAACATAACAAACGTTTCTCATTTGTTTTCAAACATCGCCGTTTACATTAAATATATAAATATTTTAAAATAACTATATTTAAATAAGGATTTTTGAGTAAATAGCTTAATTTTATTTGTTATATAGTCCTAACAAATGACACTCTTGATTTCCAATTTCTCTAGATAAATTGGAAATCACTCGTGGCATTACTTATGATAACGCACTGAAATGAGATAAAGAAAAAAATTCAATCGTAATTTGAACGTCTTCGTATTTTCTTGTTGATCTTCACATGTATCTGTGTCAATAAATCGCTTCCAAATCTATTACAAAGTGTAAAAACAAATTATGTTTGTGTGTGTAAAAAAAGTTAGGACTATGTACACAAACTCCCTCCTCCTCCTCCCAACAGTTAAATATAGACAGTTGGCTCACCTGATCAATCAAATAAAACACTATTTGCAGTTAGTCATATTTTTTTAAACACCAAAACAGGAACAAAAAACTTCTATGTACATTTTATGGGATGAGTAACGAAGTTTTAGGGCGGATATGGCCCCCTCACCCCCTTCTGGTAATTGGTATTGATGTTCCCTTCATTTATCAATATATATGTTGACTAATTGAATCCTTTTAAACGTTACCCTTAATTGCAGAGCCCGGGTTATATTACAGGTGGGATGAAACTGTAGGCTGGTTCCCATTAGCGTAAAATTGCCTAATTATCCATTACGTCACTTGTTAAATAATATTGTGGCGATTGTGTTTTTTAACTCCACCTGCTCGATTTCGTTTCATTATCACATCAAAGGTATCGAACTTGGTTCCTTCAATACTGCGCTCCTCGGAAAAAAATAAGTGCCTAACTTTATCGATACTAGTAAAATTCATGGTGATTTTCCGTTGAGGTATTAGTTCACAGTAATATAATGTACGGTTAAAAACTATAATATAGTTACCTTGTAGGTCCGTCTCCTCAACTTAAGTTCTTTCAAAACTCTGTAGGCCTTTCGGGACTAGTCCCATCATCAGCAGAATGCATTAGGTCCGTTCTTGTTGACCCTCTGTACAAAATTCTCACAACCAAGTCAATGCTTCAACAAGGGTCAACAAGAACGGACCTAATGCATTCTGCTGATGATGGGACTAGTCCCGAAAGACCTACAGAGTTTTAAAAGAACTTAAGTTGAGGAGACGGACCTACAAGGTAACTATATTATAGTTTTTAACCGTACATTATATTACTGTGGCCTAACTTTAGCAGATAAAAGTAATAGTACCCGAGTATCTGAATGAACTATTGCTTTAGAATTCAATATTTTAAATTTGGAATCACTTTTAAAGGTGGAGTGCTTGACACAAGAGAATAGGAAATTCCAGACAAGAGTAGGGAAAACAAAGAACGTTGGAGAATACAGTACAAGTTGGATGCAGAGTTGAAGCTAAAGTTGAATTATTTTTTGATCGTATAGAGCTACGGGACAAGCGCTGGTTCCAATCCTCGTGGGGGAAGACATTTCCTCATTAATTTTTTGGCTAGAATGAGATCGGGAAAGAAACATTATAAGAAGGATATATGAACCAATATGTGAAAATGTGATATACGTAGAGAGTAAAACATAATGCAGAGATTATAGAAATAATGGGAGGATAAGATATTATCATCATTATCATCATCATCATAGTACATTCACGAATTTAGGCCATTTGTTGACCTGTTTCGGCCTCAAGAGAAACACCATCCAGAAGTCTTTTGAGTGGACGTCCTGGTCTTCTGCTTCCTGCAGGTTGATATCTTAACATTAGTTTGGGTATTCTGTGATCTTCCATTCGATGAACATGTTGTACCCATCTTGACTTATAATCAGAAATTTTGTTTTCTAAAGATTCCATGTGTAATTCTTCTAAGATGTCTTCATTTTTTTGTGATCTAGTAGTGTGTATCCTGCAGTCCTCCGAAGATATCTCATTTCAGCAGATCTATGTCTCTGTATATCCTTCTGTTTCAACGTCCATACTTCGCTACCATACAAAAGAGTTGGAAGAGCCAGTGTTTTATACACTTTCAGTCTTGAATGCTTTTGGACTAACTGTGGCTGAAGATAGAATTTATTAACCCTAAAATTCTTAAAAATTTAGATATTTTTGCATTTACATCCTTTTCTTCTTCATATGAGATATTGCATCCTAGATATGTAAAATTATTCACCTGCTCCAAAATTTTATTGTCCAGTACAATTTTACTTCTGACAGGATCTACACCTTGAAATGCCATAACTTTTGTTTTTTCTGTAGATATCTTTAATCCATATTCATAAGATATTATGAGGTATGTAAAGTCCTTACGACTAGGATGATTGGGTCATGTAGAGTGAATGGAGAACCAGAATACCTGAAAGTCTACTACATTACAGTATTATAGGGGGCCGAGAAAGAAGTGACTGCAGGAATACTTTAAAAATACGGATAAGAGGATGGAGAAGATTTGCATAGCAAATAGCGGAATGGAAGAAGGTTGTGAAGGAGGCCAGCCTCATCAAGAGTTGTAGAGCCGAAGAGTAAGTAAGTAAGCAAGTAATTAATTGATCAGGTGCCCACCCGGCATCGTGAGGAATTTGGGTGGCTCCTCCAGGTTGAAAAAACTAGATAAAACCCTATGATAGTCGTTATGCTGAACACATGTCTCCCCTATACTGGTAGGAAGAATGTCCACATGCAAATGTGAGGCCAACACTTGGCTATTAGCCCAAGGTCCTTCTAGACATGTAGCGCCATGGAGTGTTTGTTAGTTTTTACATTATGATCAGACAAAGGGGTTTTAGTAAGTAAACAGAGCAATCGTATTACCACACATAGTATAAATGACGTCAGGGTTTCTGCAGACCCTCCCGTTCACGACAGCCTGTTGCGGCGCGACTGACTGACGTCTTACGGTGACGACACCGTCCAGTGTGCTACATGCTGTAGCATACAAGGTTTTGCTTAGCAGTTAATTCCTTTGTGACTATCAAGATGGGATTGTGGATCGTTAATCCTAGCCAGATGTGTTCGCCTAACAAGTCTATGTTTCAGTTTTAAAAAGTGGAGGTTTTAATTCTAGATGTAGGGCGTACTGCCGGCAAGCCGAAAGTCGGAAAGCCAAACAGTGTAGAATGAACCTCTCGCTATTCTAGCCGAGGGAATCTCGCACAATTTGTTAGTCCATCCGCTGGAAAATTAACCTGTGAAAAGCATAAGTCTGATCATTCCGGTCTTTGATTGCTTTATTCGAATAATAATAACTCCCTGGGTTGGTTACCAGCCATCCATAGAAAAATTCAATTTCAAAATTCAAAGCGATGACAATATGTGGAAAAAAACATACAACGAGTGAAAACTGGGATTCATCTAAAAATTATAGAACAAGTGTGTGATTTCTCAGATTTAGGATGTGTATTTGCAGAACATGTGAGTGAAATTGATTCAAAATTACAAAAATACAATATTAATGGGGTAATAAGAGGAAAATTTGATAAACAGATGAGCACATATAAAAACTAAAATTACATAACATCACATCAAAAGCTCCTTTAAAATATGGAAGTGAAATTTGGATTTTAAATAAAATAAATTCTCATAAACTTAGAGTAAGTCAAATGCGCTTCTTATGATCGTTAATACACTGGATCAACAAAAAAACACTATTATCATAAGTAATGCCACGAGTGATTTCCAAATTATGGATATCCTCACGAAGTGAGGAGTGAATTTATCTAGAGGATTTGGAAATCAAGAGTGGCATTTGTTAGGACTATTTAATGAATAAAATTAAGCTGTTTACTCACAAATCATTATTTAACTGTCCATCCATAGTAATTCTGCCCGAAGGCAGGTCCTTCACTGCAATCATAGCATTTTCATGCTATGCTTTGCAGCTTTACTAGGGAATTGTGTAGGTAGCTTCCCGTTGCTTTCCACAACGGTGAGGGATGATGATGATAATGATAATGGTAAGGATGATAATGATAAGGATGATGGCCATATGATTTCGGGGACCGTTTGGGCCTTAAAGTTTTCCTGACATTTGTCTTACAGGTGAGGAAAAACCCCGATAAAAACCTCACCCAGAAAAACTGCCCCGACCGGGGATCGAACCCGGGCCCGCTGCGTGACAAGGCAGCACGCTAACCTCGAGACCACACCGGTGGACTCTTTAACTATAGTTATTTTAAAATATTTATATATTTAATGTAAATGGCGATGTTTGAAAACAAATGTGAAACGATTCGTACGCTTCATTTGCTTCATTTGTTCATCACTGCAACCAGATCATAATATTATTTATTGCTAAACGATCGCAATGTTGTAAGAATGCACCCTAGTGGAGAGTAATTTATGACCAATGTTATAGGTATTAATTAATTTGATGTCCTATGATGTAAATATGTTAATTATATTTTTCTGCAACGTTATTTCCTGAAAAATAATTCGTTTAAGAAAATGCAAACAGTGTTTTTTTTGGGATAATCAATTGTTACAAATGTTTTTATATTATCTATCGCATGCATTTTCTGCTGACATTCATGCACTATACATACAATCTGGTAGCCGTATTTCTTGGGGGGTCAGTCACTGCAAAATAATGCTACGACCTATTCAGAATGTTAAAAAGGAGGTGCTTTCTTTATAATAATAAACTTTAGTTGGTAACTTTTAGGCGAAACACGACTGTGAATGATTGTAAATAAAAAATCATTGAAATGTGATTGGTCATTGATTCCCATTTGGGGCATGAGTTAAATAGTCAGAGAAAAACTTGGAGTAAGTGTGATCCCACGACAAATTAAGATAAAGAAAAAGACCAACAAGAATGGAAAAAATCATCTTAGATGAATGGAAAGAAATATACTTCCAAAATTGGAATTCCAATATACTCCAACTGGACATAGGGACCAAGGAAGACCAAAACATCGATGAAAAGATCAAGACCACTTTCATGCCGTCACAGACCACATGGCATAAAATGGATTTCTTCATGATGATGGTTCAAAGCACGAGTTAATAAGTCCTGTAGCCTATGTTAAAATCTTAATTAGAAGGTTGTTTCATATTACAAATAGCTACACAGACATAGTTTTCTTCCTTTTAACAATTAGGCAGCACCTTTTCTTTGTAGACAAATTAGATCTCTCTGAAGGGAACCGATGATCAATATATTACCTGAAATTGAGGATGAGGGCAATTTTCTCTCACATTTTCCCCCCTTCTTCGAGATCTTAGTCCTTTTCGACTCATTCTGCCCATAATTCCATTATCCTCCCTTTTCTGATCTTTTTTTTATTACTTTTTAAATATTTTTATATAGCGAAATCTGTCATTAAATTTATTTTCCAATCTCGAATGTAATTGTATTGAATTATTTATTAACATTAAATAACTTCTCGTCAGCTTGTCATGAACATGAAAACAGTGAAACTGTCTGCTTTCAGTGAACTAAGAACTGAATAAAATTTAAAAACAGTATATCTAGAACAATGTAACATTTTCACATTTTTAAAATTTAGGTGGCATCAGTAGCAGTTAATTTGCACATTATAATTGTTGACAGCCATCACTGAGTTTTACTCAGATTTAAATTTTAAAGAATACAGTAATAGTGAATAAAAATGAATTTTTTTAGTACACTTCCGTTTGTGAATCCAAATTTCTCGCTGCGTAACAAGTTTAGTGTTCGCCAGGCCAAATGTGGCTGTGTCTCAGAAGTTCAAGCACGATTTCATTGAAAGGATGAAAACATTATATGATGCACTATTTGTGATTCAGGAATCACGTTGGAAGATGAACAAAAGCGAGACCGTGTCCTACAACACATCTCTACTTCGAATTATCGATATTTACACTCGATAAAAGCTATGTACATTTTCTTTCATTATTTCTTTCCTTACCTTATTTCTTCTTTTGTAGGTACGTTTATATACCCCACACCACACAAGCCATACAGGGTCACGATCAGTCAGGAGACAATTTGTACTCTTGGTCAAAAAAATACGTTTTTTGACCACGCAAGACATGCAGGGTCTCCTTGATCTAGTGATCAGTTCAATGCTAGGGTCACCTCGGAGACAACTTGAACATTTAAGACAAGACACACCACTCACTGATACATTCATACTGAACAAGGTGATCATCATCATCATCATCATCAACAACAACAATCACGGATTAAGCCCATGTGGCTTGTTCCGGTCTCAAAGATTCTCATTCAAAAAATTGAATCCATCTCTTTTTCGGTCTACCAACATTCCTTGTCTCCTTTTGGTTTGTAATTAAGTATAATTTTTGGTATGCGTTCATCTTTCATTCTTTGATGATGAACAAGGTGAATACAATACGGATAATTGTGATGCCAAGTAGTGTTCGGGAACTATTAGGGCGTTAACGTTTGTCTTACAGGTGAGGAGAATCCCCGAAAAAACCTCACCCAGAAAACTTGTCCCGACCACTTTGTTTGAGGCAACAACGTTACCTCTAGATTTAAAGCGTTGAATTAAAAACTCATTAGCTTTAGAAACGCTAGTATTTCATTTTGTATGGATTTTATAGATTATTTTATATTTAAAAAATAACAATTATGTACAATAAAACAAATATGACTTTTTCATCCTTTTTTTTTGTTTTTTTGGTTTATGTTAGTACCTTTTCCCCCTTACTTTTTTATCATGAAAACTGCACCTAAAAATCCTAATTCTTAATCATGGTCAACTGATTTTGAAGGAGGGTGCACCGCCTTCATCTGTAGGCCTACATCATAACGGCGTACAGAGAGCGCTCAACGGTCATAGAATGTGTTCCCCGGTTGTGTTCATAACTTGAAGACATATTTCTAAACGTCTGCCTGATTATCATAGAAATATGGTGAATGGAAGTAATAAAATGTAGAAATACAAAAATATCTAATATTAGACCCTGTAGTATGAATCGAAGAATGTTTGTTAACCGTTCTTAGAGAACGTAATAGTTGATAAGTGCCATAAACGGTTTTGTTTATTGTAGTATTTGTAGCTGGGAAATTTGATTGAATTTTTTTACAGTATTTATACTTGGTGAATTGTAATTAATTTATACATGATATAAACATGATTCTTCTTTTTTTAATTTTAATTAATGTTTAATTTAATTTGAATGAGTGAGATGAGCGCCATTTTGAATTGATTAGAGTGTTGGGCTCGATAAATATCATTAGCTAGATGCCATTTCGGGGTTTTTAACGTAATTATATATTGATTGATGTTTATGTTTGGATGTTGTATATTACATTTATTAAATCACTCAGAAAGAGTTTTAAACCTGATACACAATCCACTTTTCATATTCAGCATCCATTTTTATCGGCAAATTAAAAATTGCGTATTAAACTTTGTTAACGCTAGTAATTCAATATTTTGTTCAATGCCACCAGGTTGACTTTTATGACATTCCTAGCTTTTTCCCCTGGCATTAGCAGGATTGTAATCCTTTTCTTAGGCTGGGGCACATCGAAGGCGGAGTTAGCCTATGTTACCCCGATGATATGATGGGTGATAAATGATAATGAAGCGCCAGGAGAGTCCTTAACCTAAACTTAATCTAAATTCCAGACCATGGGCAACCACAGGAATAATTCCTTTTAAGGAAAACATTTCTATCGTCTGACCGGGAATCGAACCCGGGAACTCATGAACTGTAGTCAGTAACGCAGACCACTAGTCCATTAACTTATTAATAAATTTTGTTCTGCAATAATTTATCTTGCAAGCAGATTCATGAGACCTGGGGCGGCTTAAGACATCAAACCTTGGTGAAGAACTATTGGATTTACGTAATTCGAGTCTCCGTGAGAGAAGGCGTTTTATCACAGTATGGGGCCCAGTATCATGAGAAATTTGGGTAGTTACAATATTTAGCATCTTCAGGTTGAGATATACGCACCAGATGTCACCAATATATTAACTTGTTAATATCAACCTCTGTGATTGACGCACATGGATGTGAGACCAGCAGCTGCTAAGTCAAGAGCCATCTGGGGCTGTTGCACATGGAGTATTTTATGAAGAAGGACTAATTTTGTCAACTGTATAACACATTATGACATAGTAACTGTAAAAATAATTTTTACGAATAAATGAAAACTTTCAAATACTTCATAAGTTCATTGTTAACAAATCAAATCCTTAATGAATACAGTATCCACTTAAAGTAGGAAATATATTCAGTTCAAGGTCTTCTTCTCGGCCTGATAAGAGTAAAATAACAAAAAATAAGTCTTAAAACCATTATCTTCTCTATGGTATTCTAATGCACGTGAAACATACTCACTTATTTAATTAGGGAAAGTCAACATGCTAAAGGTACTGGAAAACAGGATATTAATGTGAATATTCGGTCCCGTAAGGAATGAGTATGGAGGAAGCAAAGAGGAACTCATATTATATCGTTATAATATTTCCAGGGTTATTAATTCTTGGAAATATAGAGTAGTCATGTAGCTCGAATGGGTGACAGTAGAAATAATTACAACATTATGGTTGGGAATGCCCTTGGGAAAATATAATTAGGAATACATTGGTATTGGTGGAAATATAATATTCGAGTGGATCTTACACAGTTGGATATTGGCCTGGATTCATCAGCTCTGGCATTTGACATATGGGAAACATTTCCACCAGCCTCATGGGCAAGTGGTCAAAGCTTCTGTCTACACTTCATGTGGTTCAGATCACAGGAAATTTTTCTTAAAGGGAATTTTCCTAGGGTCGTCAATAGTTTGGATTTAGGTCAAGTTTAGGTTTAAGGACTCTCCTGGTGCTTCATTATCATTCATCACCTATCATATCAACGGGGTAACGTAACTTCACCTAACAGGTGCCCCAACTTAAGAAGTGGATTACAATTCCGCCACTGCCAGGAGATAATACCAGAAATGTCAAAGAATATCTGGTGACATTGATAAAAAATTCCACTGTATATTGTTACATAAATCAAATTATAAGGAAACATATTTCACGGCGCAGAGAGAGGTCACTCTATCATGCATAATTATGAGTTTATGAAAACATCATACTTACCAACAGAAGAAAGATGATACAGAGATCAACTGATAGAATCTCCAGCTTAGAAGAAATGTGTACTGTCACACTGAAACACAGAATAAATAAGTTTAAAAAATGGCCAAATAATGAGATCTATCACTCAAAGATTATTGTCATTTTATAATTCTATAATTTCTATAATAGTTCTATCAATTTCTCAAACCAAAGGCACTACTGGCATAAACATGGCCGATAAATATTTGAATGTCCGACATATAGCAGTATTGCTAATAGACCCAGCAATAGAAAATAATGCCTTTGTGAATATTTGACGTGCAACAGGATTTCTAGATTATGATTTAAGGGGAGATTAAAGCCCTATCCCGACAATGTTAAAATGTAAAACTTTGAGACCCATTTTTTCAGAAACTATTTGAGGTGTAAATGTGAATGTTTTACACTGTTCAGATACATGTTTCATAAGTTTACTGAACCACTTTTGAGTTACATTTATTAGTACTTTTAAAAATATATTTATTTTTGTTAACTTTTTTTTAATTTTTGCAAATTTTCATTAAAAAACCAATAATTGTAAGAACACCAAAGTGATTCCATATCAACAGATGTAAGTACTATACATGCTTTAAAAAAATCATACATTTACCTCTTATATTTTCCGAGAAAACGGGTATTTTATATTAAAATTTTAGTTTGTCGAAAAAACCTGTTTAAGTAAAACGTTCGTTGTATCAAATAAGTGATGCAGCCTTAGTTAAAAAAATATTAAAAGTACTTAAAATGAGCATGTATCAATAATATTTATATCAATTTGTGCATATAAAAATAAAAACTATTTAAAAGTACAAAAAATCAAATTTAAGATTTTTTTTACTAAAATAACCTTTCAATCTCCCCTTTAACAGTTTCTTCATACAAGATGGAAGACATTCTAGAGTATTAAAACGATCCCATAGAACCCAGAATCTCATGAAATAAAATAACTATATTTGTTCAAATCTAGAAAGTAACTATGCAAATAAGTTTCGAAACCCATATTAACATGTTACATTTTTAAATTGATCACTTCCTTTATTTTTTAAAAAATGTTCAGTACTGTATGTCGCTCATCGTTTAATTAAAGAAGTTAGGCTACTGACGTGGAGAAACTGGTGTTGCCACACTTCGATTATTGGGTAATTTGTATAAATAATCAAGCAGTTAGACGCTCACCTCTCAATTCTGGGGTCTCGAGATCGAGACTCGTTTACTCCATGTGGACGGTGTTTGTGCAGCTTATTCTCAGGGTTTCTCCCGTTTTTCCTGCCGTAAATTTCATTCCACTATTTCTCCATACTCAACCATTTCGTTCTTCCGCACGTGTGACGGTGTGTCAGGCGTGGTGGGCAGAAAACCTTGTCGTTCACAGACCTCTAAAATAAATAGGGGTTTCATCTCATCTCATCCCTCAACTTGACCCTGAATTGGACATGAGTTGAGGATGTTGTATTAAATATAAATAACGCTCTAAACTTCGACTTGTCATAAAGACTGGAGGCTATTCTTAACGCTTGCGTTCGTTTAATTTTCAGCGTCCGCCATCATCATTTCCGTACAGTTCAATAAATTCTTCTTAGCTCCACCCTAACGACAGACGTAAATTGCACTATCTTCACTCTTTTCAAACTTCTGCTGTTTTGTATTCCTTTTACCTGGCGTCTAAATTTGAGAAGTTATCTTTTTATCATAATCATGACTCAAGGAGACATAAAATAACAGTCTACAAACAACACCTGTTCACAACATATATTTTTATTCTACTTCTTACACAGTAGACACTGTCGCTCCTGATTTCGCTCCCTCAAGATTTGACTGTTTAAACTTTTAAGTCAAGCTTATTAGCAATTAATTTTGCTCCTTGGTTCAAATGTATTCTATGCTAATAGACCTGGTAGTTTTATTTTAATTTAAATTGTTCAATAGGTTTTTATCTCTTATTCATCATCATCATCAATATCATCATCATAGTACATTCGCGAATTTAGGCCATTTGTTGACCTGTTTTGGCCTCAAGAGAAACACCATCCAAAAGTCTTTTGAGTGGATGTCCTGGTCTTCTTCTTCCTGCAGGTTGATATCTTAACATTTGTTTGGGTATTCTGTGATCTTCCATTCGATGAACATGTTGCATCCATCTTGACTTATAATCAGAAATTTTGTTTTCTAAAGGTTCCATGTGTAATTCTTCTAAGATGTCTTCATTTTTTTTGTGATCTAGTAGTGTGTATCCTGCAGTCCTCCGAAGATATCTCATTTCAGCAGATCTAAGTCTCTGTATATCCTTCTGTTTCAACGTCCATACTTCGCTACCATACAAAAGAGTTGGAAGAGCCAGTGTTTTATACACTTTTAATCTTGAATGCTTTTGGACTAACTGTGGCTTGAAGATAGAATTTATTAACCCTAAAATTCTTAAAAATTTAAATATTTTTGCATTTACACCCTTTTCTTCTTCATATGAGATATTGCATCCTAAATATGTAAAATTATTCACCTGCTCCAAAATTTTATTGTCCAGTACAATTTTACTTCTGACAGGATCTACACCTTGAAATGCCATAATTTTTGTTTTTTCTGTAGATATCTTCAAACCACATTCTTCTGTAATTTTGTTAAGTTCATACAGACCTTTCTGCAGATTATCTTCTGAATTTTCTATTATTATTATTTGGTCATCTGCAAACAATAGGGTATTTAATTTTCTATTTTCTGATATTTTTATTCCAAATGTATATGTCTTCTTCCAGCAACATATTACTTCATTGATATAAATTGCAAACAGTGTTGGGGATAGGGGGCAGCCTTGTCTCACACCACGATTTATATAATTCATTCTTCAGAAAAATCTGTTATTTAATTTAATCTTTATGGTGTTGTCTTTGTAAACATTTTGTATGTTCTGCAGAAGTAAATTTGGTATATTTCTGTCTTCCAATATATTTAAGAGTTTCGATCTCTTGACTGTGTCGAATGCTTTTTCAAAATCTAGGTTATTCGTTAAATTAAAATGCGTTGCAAGCTGGAAGATCAGGGATTCGAGTCCCAGATTGGTCAGGATTACTAATCTGATCTAAACCATATAGAAACATCACGAACCTGAGTCGACTCAGCCTCTAACGAAACTGAGTACCGGATTACTATTCCCATAATAAAGGCGGTCGTCACGCAAGGCTGAAAAACCTGGTTGACATATCGTGCCAGTTGTCTAGACTTAACCTCCTACTAGCTCAAGAGCGTCCTGTAGTGGGATCACTTCACCTTTTTCAGTAGTTAAATTTACACTAAATCAACACATATGCGTATTTAAATAGTTATATTGTAGGCATTTATTTTTATTGTAAATTAGTTATAAGACCAATTATCTAAATTTGATATAATTTGGTTGGCTGATAGACAAGGGATTAAGATCTTAAAATGCCAAGTAAATTAATGCTATTGTTATTATTATTATTATTATTATTATTATTATTATTATTATTATTATTATTATTTTTATTGCGGAGATTCCATGTAGGACTACGCAAAGTACTTAGAGGCGTTTCCTTTGAGCCCAAATTTCTTTCATTTTTATGCTATGAGCTTGTTTTCTATCATCTGTCCAAGTTGTTCCAGTTTTTTTTCTTCGGTTTGTCCTCTTGGTCAACTTGCCACTTATTCACCTTATTTCTAAATATATCTCTGTTTGGGATATCTTCTTTAGTAATTCCTGCCAATTTTAAGTCCTTTTTGACTTCATCAATCCACTTCATAGTATCCATTGGAGCTTTACTTCTGGCTATTATTATTATTATTATTATTATTATTATTATTATTATTATTATTGTTAATTATTTATTTAATTTTTAAAAAATGTTTCGTTGAATGTAATTTTTTTAATATAATTATGTAAATAATGTGTGTGTAACATACAGAAATAATCGAGAATCATGCTGTTCCAGAGATAGTTGTACTTTTAAGCTAAAATGGAGTTAAGGTTGCGAATGGAAGTGAAGAATGAAGATTGATATAAAGTGAAATGATTGGGCACGTGGAAAATTACGGAAGCCATAAAGTGAAAGTTGGAACAAGAGATGTTTCCCAAAAAATATATATTTGTGACAGTTTTGTTAGCCTTTTCGATTGTTTCTCTGAGTTCGCGTGTCAGAACAGTTTCCCCCTCTTCGGTTCCTATAAAACTTATATCACAAAACGACATCTGTCCCATTAGATGTATTAATTATTCAGAACCGCCACCAGGAGCGCCACAGTAATCGTTTCAAGCATCGATGAAACCAGATATAGGATATTGTCACGCGACAAAATGTACAGTCACCACTAAATACAATCAATTTTCACATTTATTTTCATAAAATGTCCATCAATATACAGAACGATCAATAATAATAATAATAATAATAATAATAATAATAATAATAATAATAATAATAATAATAATAATAATAATAACAATAACAATAATAATAATAACAATAATAACAATTCATATTATTATTAATTTATGAACAGGTTTACAATGTAACAAAACATTTCCTGTGCCCAAAGCGTTTTAAATTTTTAACTTATTTCTCCATTCTTCTCTATCTTCCCATTCCAATTCTTCCAGATGTATCTCTCTCATACTACTTCTTATATCATCCATCAGTTTAAATTTAGGTCCATAACAACAACAACAACAATAATAATAATAATAATAATAATAACAATAATAATAATAATAATAATAATAATAATAATAATAATAATAATAATAATAATAATGAACGGTATAAAATGAAAATTTCATGTCAAAAGACTATTCGATGGCCATGTGGTGGAACACCATATTAAGATTGAAGATTGTAATAGAGAACAATATAATTTAACATGTAACTAATTGTAAATACTTGGGCTATTTGATTTCAGAATTAAAAATTGATTTAGATATCAAAATTCAAACATATAATAAAATTAACGGAACTTTCAGAAACATATGAATTATTTTGCAAAATTACGAATTCACAATATCACAGCAAAAGCAGTCTTAAAATTTGGTATTGAAATATGGATACTGAGAAATAGGGATACAAAACGATTGAAAGTACAGCAAATGAAATTTCTCAGGCATATAATGGGGGTAACATCCATAGATCGCATAAGAAGTGAATCTATCAGGCAAATATTTAATGCAATAAATGTAGTGCAGGAAATTAAAGAATACCTACAAAATTGGCTACAGCATGTAAGAAGAATGGCCAACGACAGAAACCCTTGGCAGGCTTTAAATTACAAAGCGAGTGTTAGACCAGACATTGGACAACCACTGAAAAGATGGAGACCGCAGAATCATCTGGAGGAAACAGGAACAGGCTAATAAAAACCCTAAACCTGAGATGATGATGACGATAATAATAATAATGCCTGTAGCCTTGGTTCTATACAAGGCTTTAACTTGGTCCATGGTAAACAGGGCAGACTATTTAGACATAACTGTCTACACATAAATAATCCTTGTCAGACGCGTCGACGGCGCGGGTTTGGGCTAAGTTCTGACAAGGACCCAGTATCTTGGGGTATATCGAGATCCCCTGCACAAAGTAACGTGTGAAAACTACAGCGGTCTGAGAGGTGACGTGGGACTATATAATTACCACAACGGCTTAAAGACCGGTGGCAGCAACCATCTCTGCACTGGTTAGTACACAGATAAGATAGGACAGAAGCTTGGAGATGGCAATCCCATCACTGTCCTTACCCTGCGCAGCGCCCGTAACGCGATCCAGTGGAAATTTTATTTACTGAGAATCTCAAATATACATGCCTGACTGATCACTCTAGATGGCATGAGCAATTTTAAGTCGGAATAGATCAACAGGTCTGATCCTTGAACATGATGATTTATTTATAAACAGGTTTACAGTGTAATAAAACATCTTCCTGTGCACAAAAAGCTTTTTAAACTTTTATCTTCTTCCTCCATTCTTCTCTATCTTTCCATTCCAATTCTTCCAGACCTAGCTTCCTGGTACCTCTTCTTACACCATCCATCTATTTAAATCTAGGACGACCTCTCTTTCCTTTCCCAAGTGGAATCTATTCCAAAGCTTGTCGGGTAATCTTTTCTCTGGCATCCTATGTATATGGCCATAGCATTCTAGTTGTCTGTATCTCACAAAATCTAATATTGAATTTTGGACTTTCATTTGTTGTGTGATGATTGTATTTCTGATTTTTTTTCCAATTTAGAATGTCTAGTTAAACGTCTAAAACAATCCATTTCAGTCGACATAAGTTTAAACTTGGATTTTTATTCAACTGCCAAGTTTCTACACCATATGTTATCGTGCTTCGAATTATGGATTTATAAATGTTTAATTTGGTATCTAATCTAATATTTCTATTCCACAAACCTCCGTTTTAAATTGTTATTACCGAGCTGCCTTTTTGAATTCTACATTTTATGTCATTTTATTAGGTACATTTTGAGTTAATTTTGATTCCCAGGTAATTACATTCTTCACACCCTTTAATGAATCCCATTCCATCTTCTAAAACTAAATCTTTCTTTTCATCATCACAGGATAAATAAAATAATTTATTCAAATTTACTTTTAAACCCCATTTAATGTACTCTTCTATGAGTTTTCGACTCACATATTCCAGGTCCTCATAATCCTGTGCTATAACCAACAGGTCATCTGCAAATAGTAATGTATAAATAGTTGTATCTTCAATAGGTATCCCCAAACCTTTACACTTTTTCTTTCATGTTTGTAAAGCTTGTTGTACCCTATATAATCTTGAACAAGGTTGACGTAAACCTTTTGTTATTGAAAATTCATGGGATATATTTTTCGCAATGTTTATTCCAAAATTTGCATTTTCGTATAATTTGAATATTACATTCACAAGTAATTTATTTTCAATATTTTCTTGTAAAACTTTTCATAATTTATTTAGCGGTACTGCAGGGGTTGCCCTTTAGTATTTGTCTTTTCCATAAGTTAACAACAAAAATATGATAAACTGTTGATCTTCCCGCTCGAAATCCTGCTTGTTCATGATGATGATGATACTAATAGTAATATTTACGGGAAACCGCATGTAATAAGAACAATTAGTAGCCATTCGTTTAGTGTGTCAACGCGTAAAGCTGGAGATCTTGATTTCAAATCCCGGTTATGGGGGAAACTTTTCTCTTTAGTTGTATTAACTATTGCATGCGAACAGCAAGACTGAGAACATTAATTTTAACTAGTGTTCGCCAAGTGATCGAAATTCGACCATAAATAACACGTCACTTTATATTATATTAGACAATGTTAGTTTTAAATTGTATTAGTACATAATCATAAAAAATACTGGGTATATATTTATGTTGGAGTGTAACCGATGATGGGCGTGATAATATTCTAAACTAGCGCCCAGCATAATGAGGAATTTGGGTAGCTACAATAAGTAGCGCCTCCAAGTTGAAAAAACCAGCTTTACCGGCTTTTGGATCCGACGTGCTTACCACATATCACCCATACATCTGCAGGATGATCGTCTATCTCTGTGATTAACACGTGTACATAATAATTCCCTATAATTTAAATGGGATCTTTGGTGCGGGATTTTAGTGTCATGTAGTTAAAAAGGCAGATCATTTTGTAAACATGGCCTTTGTATACATCACATGCTTCTGTGGAAGGAATTTAACTCTTGTACCATGGATATTTTCCACAAATACTGCCTTGCAGTTAAAAACGGCAGAATCAACTTTCCAACAGAATTAACTATTCAATAGCTACTAAAAAATCGGTTGATAAACAGAGGAGAAAATGGTACTTAACTTTTTGTCTTAGCCTATTTATATATACATATTACGTTTATAATTAGCTTAGGTGGCACTGAAAACAATCCCATTATAATTTTTCTTGGAAGAAGCGAGCGTGTTTTAATAAGAATGAAACTATACGGAAGTGAATGCTGGACACTTCGAGCAAAAGATAAATCCCGCATTAATAGTTCACAAATGAGATTCCTCCGATCACTAACTGGAGTAACATTAAGGGATAGAATGAAAAGTGATGAGATAAGGATGCAGTGGAATAGTAGGGAAATGGTTGAACATATACAAAATTATCAGATTAAATGGTTCCAACACGTCCAGAGAATGTCAAATTCCCGTTTACCAAAGATGATTTACCACCTCAACCCCTAAAGGCAAAAGAGACCTCGGAAGACCCTTCAACCGATGGAGAGATCAGTTTTTGTAGTCGCAGAACGAGCATCATCACCCAATACTGCATTCGAAAGAAGAAGAAGAAGAAGAAGAAGAAGAAAGTTTATTATAGGACATATGGTTTTATTTTACCGTTTAAAGTCATGTAGTGAAAGACAGAGAAAGAGATATTCACATTTACATCGATGCCAGATTTCATTCAACTGTCAAACCAGCTACTGGGTTAATACGGTTACTGTAATAACTTATAGAATGAATTGAGTTTCGCGCCCGGAAACAGCGACAGAAAGCGCGATGTGTCAGTTGCCGTAGGGAACGGCTAATGAAAGAAACAACCCCCTCCAAATAGTCGTGAGTATAAGTAGTACATGACTTTGAGCGGCAAAGTAAGATCAAATTTAATGTTCTATAATAGGAGTACACAGGAATTTCAAATAGAGAAAGATCTATCTCTTCCAGGATTATCTTAGTAGCACAATAGTTTAGTGCGCTTGCGCGTAAAACTGCAGAATTTTGGTTCAAATCCCGTTTAGGCAGACATTTTTCTTTTTAGTTGTAAACTGTGCATGCCTGAGCGAAGATCATGAACGCACCCGTTGTGTAGTGTTTTGTTACTGGTACCTTCCTTCCTTCTCCCTACTTTCGGGCGCTGTACGGGATGCGCCTAAGATTTCCTTGACTTCTACATGAAGCAAATAACCAGGTTAATCAACGGCAGTCCATCATACTTCACCGTTTGATATACAGGGTGTTTCAGAATAAGCATTACAGACTTCATGGGTTGTAGAGGGGACTTAGTAGATACAGTTTTGATAAGGAACGCATGTCTGGAAACGTACCATTTCGATGTAAAATATGTTTGAATATCGAAACACATGGGCTGATATCGCGTGTCTTGTGTTTCAGAATACGCATTACAGACTTCTAGGGGTCGTACTACAAGTGAAGTTCCATGTGGCGACGCTGTTGTTCCTTGCAGAAAGTGTACCTGCGACGCAAGTTTTCATACACACAAGACCTGGTGTGTGTTCAATAATTTCTACTGCCGCCAGAATTCGTGCAAGAAAATATTCCTCCTACTCGACAGGTTTAGTACAACTATTCTGAAATCAAAAGACATACGATTTCTGCCCATTATGTTTCGATCTTCAAACTTATTTTACATCGAAATAGTAAGTTCCGGACTAGGATTCCTTATCAAAACTTACCTACTAAGTCCCTTCTACAGCCCCTGCAAGTCTGTAACACTTATTCTGAAACACCGTGTAGTTTACTGCAAAACTATGGATTTACGATCTGAGTGGCAAGGTGGTCTATTTAGTCCTGTGTCGGCAAAAATTATAATTTTATGTAAATAATGTGTCGATTTTTTAGAAATGGTAAACCCATTTTTAAGTATTTTTTTCTGTAAAACTTTATACTATTATCTCACTCCACCTTTTTGTTAGGCTGTTGTTTGTAAAACATTTATAATATGCAATAGTTTGGTTCTTATTAACATCTTTTAGTTAACTATGTTTGTTCATGCAGCAGTTTGGCTCCTCATTGTTTACGTAAACCGTGTTAATGTAAATAGGATTCCTGTCCTTTATTAGGCTGTTAGACGTGAACATTTATATACTATGCTTCCACTGCCTTGAGTTTAAATATTGTATTTGACTTGTCTCGAACATTATATTTAAGATATATCTGCTGATTGATTGTTTGATTAAACATTACTATCTATTAAATCTTAGATTAATTTAAGTTTAGCGGAGATGCTATTGTTTACGCATCTTCGCCTTTTCTAAGCAGTAGGGAATTCAAATGTAATATTCCCTTTTTTCTTCTATGTTGTTCACATTCAAATTCCCTCGTCGTGGCGTAGTCGGTAGAGTCCCTACCTTCCACTCCGGCGGCCCGGGTTCGATTCCCGGCGGGGTAGCGGATTTTAAATTTCCACCTTGGGTCTGGGTGTGTGTCCTGTCTTGTGTTTGTATGTGTAAATAAGATAGAAAGGTTAACAAAGGTAAAACAAAAAAAGGAAGAACATTGTAAACGAAAAGAAAAACGAGAAGGAAGGAAATTTAAAAAAAAATCTTTGTTTTCATTTGTTTCATTTGTTAGCGTCAAATCGACCTTATTGTTTATTTATTTATTTATGAAAGCTGTCGGTCTGATTGCTTGTTCTTGTTACTAATTTACTTACGCATCAGTATCGTCTCGACCTTCTAGCTGTATGGTTGAGCTCTCTCTCTTCATCACCTAGTGAACAGGCTATTTGTTTTGAGTTCTGCTAATCTTCTAGCAGGCTATAATGTTACTTTGAAGTTTCAAGTTCTACTTAGACGTTCGACGAGCTGACGAGCCATCGCGACATTCTACAAGTGGAGTCCTGTCCTCGCTACTACAAGACCGCTCCTGTTCTATTATAGCAGGTTGATTCGTTTTTTTAAGATACTATTAAACTGTATTACATCAAGTTAAAGTGCAGTTCTGCTTGTCTACGTGACTTAGTGAACAATATTCAAGAAGCAATAGTGAAGATATTGGTATTAGAAACAGCCGCCAGGCTTCAACTTTGGCTGTGCAAATTTGTTAATCACAGTGACCACGTCTACAAGAGGACATCGTATCCCATTAATAACTGAACTGACCGGGAAAAATTTTAAATGTGTTGTAACCCTACACCATCGTAGCCTAATTATTTGTTTATGGGAATTTAAAAGTTAAATCTGGATTTTGAATGAAACGCAGATTGAATGAATTTGATATATCGTAATGATATTATGTTGAAATAATAATCCTTCGCTAATACGCAGTATTATGAAATATGTACAGGGTGATTCAAAAGATTGCACACAAATTCCAGTAGCTTGTAGAGGGGCCGAAATACAACTTTTGATTAGTAACTTATGGTATGGAAAGTAATCCTGGGTCAGTACAAGCCTGGGAAAGTCGGGAACCTCAACGCGGGTCTAAGCTTACTGGATTCAATACACTACTTTATGCATTCATGAAGACGCTCCGTCTGTTGGCATACCGTTTAATGCAGTACTTTGAGTATCCTTCTGTTCACATCTGATAGTCATTCGTGCGCTCTGTAGGTTGTTTTCATTTCAGTACAGCAGTGTATTATATAGGTCCATTACAGCATTACTTTGAAGGTAGCTGTGTTTGTGATTTCTGTGAAATGGAATACACGTTGTCAGAACCTCGAGACATGCATTTCATGTATTGTAAAGCAAATGGTAATGTATAGCGCACTATATCCGAATAGACGTCAACCACAGACTCGAATGTTTCAAAACGTTCACCACCGACTCGGGAGGTATGTTCCTTGTGTTCATGGCATCATGTGAGCGGACCACGTACGATTCGAACAGTCGCTATGGAACAGGAAGTTCTTACTCACGTGAAAGAACATGCCTGTATTCAATGTGGTGGTAAGCATTTTGAACACCTTGTGTTATAAAACCAAATTGATGAATAAATATAAGCATGTGCACAAAATAGTTTCTTGTCCATCCAGGCATTCCAGGGCTTGTACTGACCCAGGATTTCTTTCCAGACCATAAGTTACTAATCAAAAGTTGTTGAATTTTGACTCCTCTATAAGCTCCTGAAATTTGTGCGCAACCGTTGGATCACCCTGTATATATTCACGTCGTCCACCGCTGTGATCTTCAGGTGGCGTGCTGCCTTGTGACGCAGCGGGCCCAGCTTCGATCCTCGGTTGGGACAAGTTTCCTGGGTGATGGTTTTATTCGCGGTTTTCCTCACCTGTAAGACAAATGTCAGGAAACTTCAAGGCCAAACGGTCCTTGAGAACATCATCTGGCCATCATTATCATCATTAACTCTGCCATCGAGGTGCCCAACCTCAGATGTAGGTTACAATAACCCATGCCAGGAGAGAATACCGAATGTCGAAATGACAACGTGGTGGCACTGAATAAAAATTTATGTAGCAACATTGATAAAATGCCAATTAATCCATACTTCTTTATTAAAGACACTTTTGGATTTATTATTCTAATTTATTATAGTCTTGACAATATTTACATTAAAAAAACCTTACAGTCTAGGAGATCCAGACAAATCCACTCGTCATTCCTGTACACCCTTCGACAAAAAAATGAGTCATCTCTTGAACGCACATTTCTTCTAAGTCATACTCGGCACAGCGCTGGGTTCAAACTAGGAAACTTGTCATAATTGTGCAGTCCCTGAGCTACTGTGTTATATGGCATGAACTGAAGACTCTTCTACGTGTCCTGATAGCTCAGCGGTAAAGCACGCGGTCACTGGTTCTCTTAATGATGATCGCAGGTTCGCGTCTTCAATTACGGAGTTTGTTTTCGTGATATTTGTATTAAAACGTTTTATGAATTAAATACATTTTATTTCGACATTTGAATTAATCCATACTTATTAAGTTCATATTTTTTTGTACCGTTGAGGTTATAACAATGTTAAATTATATATTTTTACACGCTTTATATTAGCTTGACCTGTATCTGTCTATGTAACGAACCTGTATCTATGTAACGGAATCTTTGAACACGATTTTCGTCCACTTAAAAACATTGGATCGACTTGAAACTTTGTATACTTGTAAAGGGCCCATGACAATACAATAATTTCATAATTTGTTTCTAAAATCCTTGCCAGAATCATAGGAAAATCAAAAAAATTAAAACCTGTGTAATAGGTTGCGGACTTACCGACTTCTTAGTCAATCGTTGTAAGAGCTCAGTAAGTAGAGCGGTGGACTGTAGTGGTATATAATTTCAGCAATCAATAGGTCGCTGGTTCAAATCCGGGCCGGAGGTTTTTTTAGAAAATTAAATTTTCATGGGATTTCGGTTTATGACAATCAATTAAACTAAAAATAAAAAATAAATAAATAATAGTTTAAAAAACTGAAACAACACGCTTTATTAGATAACCAAACTAAAAAATAAAAAATAAATAATAGTTTAAAAAACTAAAACAACACGCTTTATTAGAAAACCGAACTGAAAAAATTTAAAAAAATAATTTTAATTGGGGAAAAAATTAAAGTGGTCAACAAAAAAAATCTCTAGAATAAAACTAGAGTTATCTACAAAACAAATAATTTTACCATCAAAAGCGTTGGGTGATTTTTATGGTTTTTACGTTTTCTTCTTGAGACTTTACTTTTACCAATATCTGTTTATTATCAAATTTATTAATTGATATAGGGCACCCCACACTTTTGACATTAAAATTATTTGTTTTTGTAGATAACTCTAGTTTTATTCTAGATGTGTTGGAGATTATTTTTTTGTTGACCACTTTAATTTTATCCCAAACGTTTTGGAAAATAAAATTATTTTTCATTTTTTAGTTCGGTTTTCTAATAAAGCGTGTTGTTTTAGTTTGTTTAAACTATTATTTATTTTTACCTTGTATACTACCGTCTTCCTCAACTATCTAAAATTTTCGTTGATATCACTCTAGGCCTTTCGATGCATGCTTCATCTTCTGGAGTTGTTGTAGTAGTATTGAATTAACTGTATGTCTAATAGAGGGTTTGCTTATTAGGCACATTTTCGTTGAGAATGTTTGTATTCTTGGCCATTCTTGAAAGTATATTACAGGCGAAATGCTATCCTAACATTCAGTAAAAAAAAAAAATTGTAGAAGGGGAATCGAACCCGTCAGGTTTCGAACGCATATGTTGTGTGTTAAACCGCTCGACCACGGAAACACACAAAGGCAAGCTCTCTTTTTTATGTTATTTGAGTGTGCACTACATTAACTAACAAACACCATAGTACAATTACCGAAAACGTGTTAATGTGAATAAGGCTTCTCTGCGAGTGCTCACAAAGTTCCCCAATCAGTTGATAGAATCAAGAGATGACTCATTTTTTGTCTAAGGGAAATTATTGCATTGTCATGGATACTTTACAAGTATACCAAGTTTCAAGTCGATCCAGTGTTTTTAAGTGGATGAAAATCATGTTCAAAGATTCCGTTACATAGATACAGGTTCGTTACATAGATACAGGTCAAGCAAATATAAAGTGTGTAAAATATATAATTTAACATTGTTATAACCTCAACGGTATAAAAAAATTATGAACTTAAAAAGTATAGATTAATTCAAACGTCGAAATAAAATGTATTTAATTCATAAAACGTTTTAATACAAATATCACGAAAAAACTACGTAATTAAAGACGCGAACCTGCGATCTTCTTTAACAGAACCAGTGACCGCGTGCTTTACCGCTGAGCTATCGGGACACATAGGAGAGTCTTCAGTTCATGCCACATAACACAGTAGCTCAGGGACTGCACAATTATGACTAGTTTCCTAGTTTGAACCCAGCGCTGTGCCGAGTATGACTTAGAAGAAATGTGCGTTCAAGAGATGACTCATTTTTTTTTTGTCGAAGGGTGTACATATTCTTCTTCCTTCCAAGTATTAGGCCAAGGCCTGTTACGATCCTATAGAAAATTTTCCCTCCAGCGTTCCGGGAAATTCTCGTATAAGACTTGAAAACATAATAATAGTCCCTTCGATTGGTTGCTGGCCAAAGGAAGGCAAGACCAGTGATGTGGCTGCCATCTTATAGCCTCTGGTCAGGCTTTTCTGTAGAAGAAAAGAAAATAAAGGAAAGAAGAAATGGAAGAAAGGAAAGACTCCCTAGCCCTCGGATGCCCTAATAGCGTCGGGGTTGAAAAAGAAGAGTTAACCAAGAGAGGTTAGATAGTAAAGTTAAAAGAGTGCAAAACACAAGTAAGTGGAAGAAATGTTTTGCTCAGCTTGGGCACCTTGTGTTCGCCATCCACATATCCCCTAGATGAGGACCCCTGAGGTCAGGGTGTACATATTCAACAAGCAGAATGATACTCTTTATTCGCATACGCCATCCTACGATCCTCTAAATGCAGCTAATTCATCTAATTTTAAATTATCGAATTCTTCTTCAAGAAAATGTATAACAACAATAATAATATCATTATCATCATCATCATCATCATCATCATCTACCGTCACGGTTTAGACCATTTCTGATCTGTTTCGGCTCCATATTATAGTTGCTCGCTGCATTTCTTAAATGGTCGTCCACGACTTCTATGTCCTTGTAGATTGTAATTTAACATCTCATAAGGTATCCTCTCTTCACTCATTCTACTAACATGTTCAAACCATTTATTTCTATATTCTTCTATTTTTGTTATCACGCTAGTTATTTGTAATTCCTCATCAATATCTTCACTCCTCCGTTTGTCCAAAAGAGTACATCCACAATAACAACAACAACGACAATAACAATAAATAATAATATAATAATAATAATAATAAAAATAATAATAATAATAATATTGTGATATATTGGAAACCTCAAATCACTGCAGCAGAAACAGCGGACAACGATTTTGATCCCCTGCCAGGCCAACATTTTTGAGTGAAGTTTTTTTCGGGGTACTTCCTTGTCCGAATAACAAAACGTGAGGAAACCTTACGCCCCAAACATAATCACCATTGTCATATTATGAAAGTGTGAGTGAAGGATGTGTTACCTTACATATTCATGTTGTCTCGTAGATGTCCACAACATTTAATTAATTAATCACCCAGGAAGGCCTTCCATGTCTTTGTTATGTCATTCAGAGCGGTAGTCATTTAACACTCGTATTCGGTAGGTGCCGAGTTCAAATCCAGTACCAACTAATCTGACTGAGGGTTTTAGCTTGGTTTTCTTCAGTTATAAAAGCAAACGCTGAATGAGAATTGCATTACCAGGACACATTATCTCATATTCACGATTCATAGTATCATTTGAAATTAATAAAAATAAACATACATTGAACATATGTCCGCGGCCATGAACCTATGGGTTCCATAGTGCCAATGAGTTAGAGAGTACATTGAACATAGACAACATTAATAATATTAATGATATTACTCACTTGAGATATTAGTTATAAAATTAAAATCTTAATATATAAAAATTACGTGTCACGTTCTTTATCCGCGATGGAATCCTAAACTACTGAACCGATTTTAATAAAATTTTGCACACCGTGTGCTGTTTGATCCAACTTGGGACCTACGGTTGTTTATAACTAAATTTATAGTCGCATTATTTTTTATTGCAAATTATTTGTTTATTATTTAACAAAGAGTTATAATTATCTGTGAGTTCCATACGATTCTAACAGATGACGGTGTAAGGCAATTGGTTTATTATTTAACCAGGTGGCTGTGCTTTTTGTTGCAACCGCGAATTTCAATTGAATTACAAATATTGATTATTTCATAATTTAAGTGTGTTCAGTGTTTATTTTATTTTCAATATATTGATAATAATAATAATGATTTCGTGTGTAAGTATTAGTTTTAAGAAATCTGCTGAAAGACAGCAACTTAATTTAAATTTAACTGACCGGGAAGGGACATTGAACAATATGGCGAATCAGTTTTAGAGACCATGAATGATAAGTTATCAAGTGAATTTCCGAAAATTGGTATAGGCCTATGTGACATAAATCTTATATTTAAGAAGAATGTCAATTTAAAAACATATGAAGGTCCTAAGGAACGGAATAACAGAACTGTAAGTAAGTCTGTTAGATATAATAATATGCCTAATATTACAGAAACAATCTCCATGCCTCAATTAAATGAAAAAAATGACTATAATATATCACAAGATTATATTACTATACAGAGACTTCTTGATGATGATGAGAATCCAACCTGCCAACAAGTTCGTAGAAAAAAAACGAAAGTATAATGAAATCAGCAAGCCTCCTCAAAATATTCCATCAATAAATGCATATAATCCTTATGATACACTTATGGATGATACTGAGAATGCAGACAACATAAATTCATCTCAATCAACAAAACCACTTCCACATAAACCACCACCCATATTAATACCGGGTGTAGTTAACGTACCTGAACTAAAAAATTGTGTAAAACAAAACCTTTCTGATTTAGATTTCTCACTTAGTTTACTACAGCATAATTTAACGTATACCTTAGCCACAGCAACGCGTGGCCGGGACTTAAATATAACAAAGTCGGATTAGTTACACTATTTATAACTCAAGAACGGCTGGACCGATTTTTATGATCTTTGATTTGTTGGATTTGTTTCCGGCCCGAATAGCAGATAACTATTAAAACATCGGAAAAATTAACGTAAAAGTATTTAAAGGCGATACGACGTTCGACGGGCCAACTAGTTATAATATAAAATTATAACATAATGTTACAATATCCATCCATAAAAATTCTTTCAGTGCAATCATAGTATTTTCATGCCATGCTTTCCAGCTTTACTAGGGAGTTATAGGTGTGGTGGTTTTCCGTTGATTTTCACACAGGTGAAGGATGATGACGATAATGATAACGATGATGATGATGGCCTGATGATTTTCGGGGACCGTTGGGCACTAAGCTTCCTGACATTTGTTTTACAGGTGAGGAAAAACCCCGAAAAAAACCTCACCCAGGAGCCTGTTCCGACCGGGAATCGAACCCGTGCCCGCTGCGTGACAAGGCAGCACGCTACCTCGAGACCACAGCCGTGGACAGTTATAGTATAAAATTATAAAATTGTCTCCTCAACCCTGTAAAGTGTTAATTCTCTGTAGGCCTTTCGGGACTAGTCTCATGATCAGCAGGAGGAGCAGGAGATAGGTCTGTATCTACTGAACCTGCTCCTCCTGCTGATGATGGGACTAGGCCCGAAATGCCTACAGAGAATTAACAGTTTACAAAGTTGAGGAGACGGACCTATACGGTAACAATTTTATAATTTTAATTTTGTGTTACATTGAAATATGTTAAAGCGCCTATAAGTAAGTATAATAAAATTATTTTCAGTCTGATCAAATTACCTCAATATTAATGTTGATTTGTTCTTGGACATGTTTCAAAACAATTATGTTTTATCTTCAGCTTGTCCAGACGATACAACAGAATTGTTTTGAAACGTGTCCAAGAAAATCAACATTAATATTGAGGTAAGATGATCAGACTGAAAATCATCATCATCATCGTCCTTTCAAGTATTAGGCCCAGTGGCCCGTTACGGTCTCCCGCCATCTCCGAAAAGGTCGACCCACAGATCTTCTGCCTCGAGGAATGTAGTGAAGAATTTGTTTTGGTATTCTGTGACGATCCATGCGCTGAATATGGGCTAGCCAATTGTTTCTATATTCTTGGAGGTATTCAGATATAGGTACGATGTTTAACTCTCTGGCTATTGTTGAATGTCTTTGGTGGTCTAGAAGGCTATAATCTGCAGTTCGTCGCAGAAATTTCATCTCCGTGGCTGTAATATGACGATCATCCTGAGTTCTGATGGTCCAAGCTTCACTGCCATAACAGATTATGGGTCTAGCGAGAATTTTATAGATTTTCATTCTTGTGTGTCTCTGCACTTTTGATGGTTTAAAAACTTGGTTGATAATTCTTAAAGCTTTATTATAGTTTTGTATTTTAAAGGATATATCACATTCCTCATTATAAGTTAGATTATATCCTAAGTATTTAAATGAATTAACTTGCTCTAATATTGAATTCTGAATACAAATTTTACTTCTTACTGGGAATTTCCCTTGAAAGGCCATAACTTTAGATTTTGTTGTTGATATTTCAATGTTAAATCGTTGAAATAATTTTATTAAATTTTATTAAAATAACCTCAAAATATCACTTCCTAAAATTATTTTTTCCCAAATGCCCCAGGTTTGTCTTTCGACATTCCTGGGTTCTCTCCTGGCACGGCGTACTTGTAACCTACTTCTGAGGTTGGGGCGCCTGAAAGGCGGGGTTACGTTGCCCCGATGATATGATGGGTGATGATGATGATGATGATAATGATGCGCCAGGAGAGTCTCTAATCCTAATCTTAACCTAAGATGAATATGAATGATGATGATTGCGATGTCCATATGATTTCGGGGACCGTTTGGGCCTTAAAGTTTTCCTGACATTTGTCTTACAGGTGAGGAAAAACCCCGATAAAAGCCTCACCCAGAAAAACTGTCCCGACCGGGGATCGAACCCGGGCCCGCCGCGTGACAAAACAGCGAGACCACAGCGGTGGATTAAGTATAATAAAAACAATGATAACAGTAACAATGACCAGTGTTACCATGAGAACGGGCTAATCGATCGGGCGAGAGCACACAATTATTCATCCCTTGAAACACTGCAGTAAGTTATGTAAATGTTAACATAATAAAGGCACTTGAGATTGGTGTGACGATAATGTGTCACGGAAATGTGTAACCTGTTACATTGCATGTCACCGTTGTAATCATCACGATGACCCAATTATTTCTTTCCGAAAAGCAAAGCATTTCCTAAATGTTCTTTCGCATTTTCACACAGTAACATAGCAGGCCCACAACAATACTATATATGGGGACATGTAGCGTAAATTGTTAAGGCAATACACTACAAACCAGAAGGTCGGAGATTCAAGAACCGTTCGGTCAGGATTTTAAAACTGCTCTAAAATTTCTGGCAGCACTACGGCCCTCTGGAGACTTATGAAGAAATAAAGTTTCCTCTTTGAAGTTCTAAAAAAGATCGTATTTTTTGTTTACAAAACCAATAGTTTACTATTCAACTAGCTAATACCCGGTGTGCGCTGCTACGCCTAAATAAATGAAATGTGTTTTATGTTTAGTTGAATAAGTAAAAAGAAAAAAAATATAAATGTAATTATTTTTTGATGCCACGTGCTGATTATCTGGCGTTGCCCGGAAATCTACTAATCCGGATTTTCTTGGCATAAATGAGCTGAAAGACAAAAATGTTTATTGAAAGTTATCCGTAAAAGAATATCCACCGTGCACTGCTACGCTTGCCCGGGAATCTACATATCCCGATTTTTTTTGGCATCAATGAGCTGAAAGATAAAAATAGTTATTATGAGTTATCCGTAAAAGATAGACATATGCTGTCGCGGACTTTTTGTAGATTTTTTTTTTTAGATATTCAATTCTATGTACATTAATTTGGTGTTTTGTTAAGTTTAGGCAGCGTAAGCCATTTAATCGTCTGAAAGTCCCGAAAACCAAATCACAAATTCAATCGGCACTTGACAGTTCTGGAATTTGTGAATTTTCCATTTGTAGCAATGTTTTTATTTCACTTCGAAAATGAAAGAACCTCTCCAGCGATGAAGCGTGCATTATGACATCACATTGTTTTCGCGGGGAATATATCGGTAATGCAGATGACTATACATCTGACATACAAAAATCCTATTACTCGATCGCAACGCCACCTACGGGTTCCATTGTGAATCTAAATTATCCAGGTACCCACTCAAAAAAAAAAAAATCAAAATGGGTCCAGTCGTTCAGGCAGTTTTTAATCTCGGATTTCAAGTAAACCTCCACTTCCAATTGTCTGATTTCGCTCATTTTTGGATAATACCTATCTCGGTTTATTTTAATGGATAGGACTGAGTTTCGTTGTGAAACATCGAAAATTATGATCGATAGAGCGATTTTTAAATTTTCACTTCATGTGAACTCCTACACCTAATGATTTTAGATGATCCAATTGTCAATCTAAACCATCCAGAGACAGACTCAAACAAACACAAAAATTGTCATCGAAATCGGTACAATCGTTTAGGTTGTTTTAATTTCGGATTTCAAATAAACCTCCACTTCTAATTGTCGGGTTTCACTCATTTTTTGAAAGCACCTAACTCGGTTTATTTTAAAAGGGTATACTGAGTTTCGTTGTCTAACATCGAACATTGTGATCCCTAGAGCGATTTCCAAATTTTTCACTTCAGGTGAAATCCTACACCTATTGGTTTTAGAGGGTCCAGTTGTGAACCTAAGCCATCTACTGACCAACTCGCACACAAAAAATTTCATCAAAATCGGTCCAGTCGTATAGGCATTTCTTTGAATTTCGGATTTCAAGTACACCCCCACTTCTAATGATCGGATTTTGATGATTTTTTGATAGAACATATCTTGGTTTCATTTCATAGGATTTCCGAGTTTTGTTCTGAAACATCGAAAATTACGATCGCTATAGCGATTTTTAAATTTTCGTTTCAGTTGAACTCCTACACATAATTATTTTTTTTAAATTGATAACGGCTAAACACTCGCCGCATCTGAAACCCTGTATACACAAATGTTTATGAAGATCGGTAGAACGGTTTAGGAGTCTATAAAGGACATACATACATTTATATATACTAGAGGTCGCCCAGCGGTCGAACTTCGACCACAATTCATTGAAATTTTAAGTATGTCACAAATACTTCATTATGCATTAATTTTCGATTTATTCTAAAAATACGAACGACAGGAAATATGTGGTATAACTTGGCTAAGCCATATTTGATAAACAATAACGCGTCATTTGACATTTGTATACTATTTACATTTACATTTGGCCTATTATTATGTGTACGGGAATATATTATATCCCTTCTTTGTCTCTCTCTCCAACCCTCAATATTCTATGTAGAGGCATAAGTTGCGAATATCTAAATATTAAAAAAATGTAATTAAATTACTGAAACGAAGATTAGACGAGGTTTATTTTAAATAATAAAATGTGTTCACTTTCGACCCATGAAATTTATATCTTCTACTATTGGCCGATAGCGAGGAGATTCTAAAGGACAACACGCACACACTATTGAGTAACACTAAGGAATTAGGACTGGAAGTAAATATCAGTAAAACTAAATATATGGTCACACGTAAAATTCATTATATAATGGAAATGGACAGCTAATGACAAATGAGGGGAATTTTGAGGAAGTGGCTGAATTCAAATACCTAGGAACAATAATCACAGATAGGAATGAGATGCACAAAGAAATTAAACATAGGCTCAATTCTTGAAATGCGTGCTATTATGCATTGCAGAGACTTTTGATGTCCCAACTCCTTTCAAAAAACTTTAAACTGAAAATATATAAAACTATTATTCTACCAGTTATATTATATGGGTGCGAAATATGGACTCTTACTTTAAGGAAGGAAATGAGATTACGAATTTTTGAGAATAAATTCTTAGGAAAATTTTTGGACCAAAGAAAGATGAACATACAGGTGAATGGAGAAGACTATATAACAATTAACTACAAGGTATTTATAGGAAGCCAGATATAATAGGAACAGTTAAGTCGCGTATGGGGAATGAAAGACGTGCATGGAAGCTTCTTGTAGGAAAGCCAGAAGGAAAACGCCCAGTTGGTAGACCAAGAATGAGGTGGGAGAACAACATTAACTATGATTTGAGAGAAGTAGATTATACAGGGAATGATTGGAAAGCATTAGCTCAGGATGGGGATGTATGGAGAGCTTATGTCCGTGCGGTCATGAACCTATGGGTTCGATAGTGCCAGTGAGTACTATCAATGAAGTCCTAATGAATGGGAGCCATATTGTAAAACGTTAACAAATTTTAGAAACGTCGCTTACTTTAACTCGCCTACTGCCTGATTAGAAGTCGAATGTTTGAAAATAAATTCGTGAAAATTACTTTTACTCACTAAACGGAATATAATAAGAATGTATCACTAATAATAAATACGCGAGAGTAAGTCAATTCACTTTGCTGCTGCTCAATTTTCTTCTTTACAACAATGCACTTTCAGTATGAACGTAAACAAATGAATGAGTACACAAATAAACAAATGGGTGAGTAGACAAATGAATGAGCAATACATACGAATTCCTTAGAAATAAATAATAGTTTTAAAAAAACTAAAATAACACGCTTTATTAGAAAACTAAAAAATGAAAAATAATTTTAATTTCCAATACACTTGGGATAAAATAAAGTGGTGAACAAAAAAAATCATCTCCAACACATATAGAATAAAATTAGAGTTATCAACAAAAATAAAATAGTTTTACCATCAAAAGCGTGGGGTGCTCTATATCAATTAATATATTTGATAATAAACAGATATTGGTAAAAGTAAGCTCTCTAAGAAGAAAATGTAAAAATCATAAAAAGCACCCCACGCTTTTGATGGTAAAATTATTTTTTGTTGATAACTCTAATTTTATTCTATATGTGTTGGAGATGATTTTTTTGTTGACCACTTCATTTTAGTTTTCTAATAAAGCGTGTTCTTTTAGTTTTTTAAAACTATTATTTATGTTTTGTTTTAGTTTTAATATTTTACAGAATAAGATAAAAATGTAAATATCTTTAAATTCGATACTATTGTAGTATGAGCTAAAAGTAATACTCTTCTATAAAAAAACCCTCCCAGCCGGATTTGAACCAGCGACGTATGGATTACTGAAATTATATACCACTAAGCCTATTATACCAGTTTTCATTTTTTTGATTTTCGGATGATTCTGGCCAGGATTTTAGAAATAAAATATGAAATTATTGTATTGTCACGGGTCCTCTACACGTATACAAAGTTTCAAGTCGATCCAATGTTTCTAAGTGGGTGAAAATCGCGTTGAAAGATTCAGTTAGATTGATACAAAAACACGTTTTTTTATTTTCTGATGATTATGGCCAGGATTTTAGAAAATAAATATGAAATTAATGTATTGTCACGGATCCTCTACAAGTATACAAAGTTTCAAGTCGATCCAATGTTTCTAAGTGGGTGAAAATCGCGTTCAAAGATTCCGTTACATTGATACAAAAACACGTTTTTTTATTTTCTGATGATTATGGCCAGGATTTTAGAAAATAAATATGAAATTATTGTATTGTCACGGATCCTCTACAAGTATACAAATTTTCAAGTTGTTCCAATGTTTCTAAGTGGGTGAAAATCGCGTTGAAAGATTCCGTTACATAGATAGATAGATAGATAGATACAGGTCAAGCTAATGTAAAGCGTGTAAAAATAATTTTATTTTGTTTAATTTAATATATTTTAACGCATATTATACAAAAATTTTATTTTTCTGCACTCCTTGCCTATATTAACTTTAATTGTGCCAAATATCACACTCCTCCGTCCCCGCAATCTGCTTAAAAAGAGTTGCAAAATTTTGCATGTTAATTTCTTTCACGTACTAATATATAGATATAGATTAATGACACGGAATACAACGAACTAGTGGTAATAACTTAAATGTGTGTCGAATTATACAATAAGCCTAATAATAACAAGAATGAGTAATTTGGTTTTCAGTGCGGTCCGCCACATTTAAATAACTGGCACGAGAAATTAGTTTTTTGCCAGTTAGGTTGATTAAACTTATTAATGTTATTAGCCAAGTTTTAACTAATTGTTACCAGTTTTGATTAAAAGAAAATTATCTTAACTAAATTATAACTTCAAATTTTATAAAATTAAATACATCAACTACATAGTACATTGTTACAAATAAAAAATAGACCCAGTATTTTTTCCACATACTTTAAATATCCTGTAAATAATGGGCTAACACCTGATACATTACTGCGGTATGCTTAACAAATAACATTAACTATAATTGTACACTAAACTACATTGTAATAAGTTAAAAAAAATTAAATTAGTACCTGAGTTATCAGTTGTCTCAACATTAAAATTCATTAAAATTATGTAGGCCTTTCAGAGCTACTTGTTTCATCTTCAACAGCTGCATTGTTACTGATTATTTTCGACGAGCATATTGTAAGTTGTTAGATGCGTTCTCGTTTAACAACTTGTCATTTCTAATTTCTGTAAGTATCTCGGCGTCTTCTAAGATTTTTATATTAGGATTGTTGCACTCTCTGTGTAGTACTGGGCGTGTATTGTCAATTGTATTGAATCCATGACCTGCATTTGTAACATGCTTCGCAATACTTGACTTTCCCTCATTAAATCCGAAGTCTTTGAAATGCTCGTTAAATCTTACATTTAACATCTCCGGTGGTTCTTCTGAATAAAATGTATCACACCTATTGAAATTTAGGTTATATACTCCTTTATTTTCATATACAGGGTGTTTCGAAATTAGACCGACAAACTTTGGGAGTAGTTAGTTAATCTTCATTGAAGTATATTTTGTTAAGGAACCTATAGGCTGTGACGCCTTGTTTCAGTGCAAGAGGGGTTTTAAAGGAAGGGATGGAAGGAAGTAGGTATGTGCAAATAACAAGCCATTCTGTGTTGCACTGTCAGGATGGTCCCAGTGTATTGTCCCATCACAACAAGTACTGGACTCACGTCCATTGGCATCCAGACAAACAGTGCATCGACGTGCCATACTTTATCGTACTCTTCCATATGTGCCAGGAGTTTCCTTTATTTCAGCTGCTGCGCTGACAATGCGTGGTACAAGATCTTCTTCAGAATCACTGTCGGTTTCATAAACCATTGCCTTCATGTAGCCCCACAAAAAAAGAAATCTAGGCAGGTCAGATCAGGCAGTGAAGGACCTGCCTTCGGGCAGAATTACTATGGATGGACAGTTGTTTTGCTAGTGGTTTTTTTTTTGTAAATGGTAGTGACAAACTTTTGCTGTTGAGATTTTTTAGAAATCATCAAATGATTTTAATGAATTACACCCTAATCTTAAAAAAAACAGATCTAGATAATTAATTGAAATGCAGGAATATTTCTGAAAGTATTCCAAATGTCGGGCTGCCCATTTGAATTACATCCTCTTGTGTGTAAAATTCGTTGTTGAATTTAAAATAATTTTTGTTTTAAAATTGTCTTAATAATTTTGCTGAATTATTCGATATAACTGCTATGCATTTTCAAGTTGTTTTTCTATTATGTCACTGTTTAATTTATTGGTATATTTGTGTACAAGTTTTCGATGTAGAACAACGCCATGATTTTCTCATGTTTTGAATTTTGCTAGCTAGATCATATGGAATTTTTATTGTGTAATTGTTTTTCAGTGTTTTTACTTCTTTAATTTTTTCAGCTATTAGTTTAGACAATTTGAATTTGGGTGCATTTCTGCTGTTAATGACCGGTCTTATTGGTATACTATTTTTGTGTATTTTTGGTAGTGCCTTCATTGTTGGCGATGAAGGTTATTCTTAGTCCATTTGTAGTTGATGAATCTATTATTAGTTATATTGTTATTATTCATCGTGCTTATACTGTCATCTTCTTGTGGGATAGTATTGCAATTTTTCAAATAAATACTTTATTTACCTTCGAAATTTATTGGTGTCCTTATTACTTTAAAAAAAATTCTTATTCTATAAATTGTTTTGTTTCATTTAAGTATTCTTGTTTACTTCTCAGTACTATGACGTTACTTTTATCAGCTTTAGTGTATATAATGCTGTTTCCTTTCAGTTTTTCTTTTAAGTTTATTTTTCTTCATATTTATTACATAGAAAATTATACTTAGTGAATTCGTAAATAACTTTGGCAGTTTCATATTTTGCGTGTATTTTGTCGTCCATGTCTAGTTGATTTATAACTATTTCATTTTCGACAATCACGTTTTGTTTAATTTAATTTAATTTAATTTTGAGGGAAGTTAAATTTATATCCAAATTGGAGTAATTCATTTTCATTTCTACTTAGATTTATTGTAGCAAAGTTAACTACCCTTTGTTCGTCAGTGTTGTAATGTTTGTGTATATATTCTATGTTTGTAGTTCTGAAACTAATTTCTTCTCTAATGTTTTGTATTTGTTTTGGATGTGACAATTTTTTTTTTCGTGTGTTTGATTTTCTATTATGTATTTGTCAACAATTACCGGATATGTTTACTGCTCCCTGGTTTACGTGATAAAATTGGTTATTAATGCTTTTTTGTATTAGAAATTGATTTACTTTTTATCGGTTGCATTTCTGCTTTTTTTGTTAGCAGTATAATTTTGTTGTTAATTTTAATTTTAGCATATTTGGGCGTTACACGATATTTTCAACACTATTTGTAAAAAATTATATTGGCAATAGTTTTGTGTAGAATTAATTTTAGGTTAAAATATTAAAAAGTTATTTTTTCTTGAGTGGCTAATGTGTCGATATTTTTTTAAAATTGATACGGAATCACAGTTGAGGTTGTTTTATAGTAAGTTAAAACAATAAAATTACTACCTGAGATATCAGTTGTCCTCAACATTAAAATTCATTAAATTGTGTAGGTCTTTCAGAATTACTTGTTCCATCTTCAGCAGATTGGTACTAAATGTTTTTGACGAGTATACTGTATAGAGGGTTGAAGTTGTTAGGTGCGTTCTTTTTTTAAAAGTATTGATAATTACCTTGTTCGCTTGTTTCATCTCTGCGATCCATGTTTGACCAGTAAATCCTACATTTGGCCCATATATGATTCCTTGATTAAGGAACAGGACTGATAATCCCACAAAAGTGAAAGGTAAAAAATAGAGAATAGAAAAAGAGAGAAAGAGGGAAAACCAAGAAGAAATTAGAGAATATAGGAGAGAAAATAAGGAAATACAGAGAAAAGGAAAATGAAGGAGAGATAGATACAGAAAAATTATGACAAAGAAAAAGAGGTAAATGAAGACAGGAAAAAAAAATGTAAAACAGAACAAGAAGAATGTAAAAATAAATAAAACGAGAATGATATAAAATTAAATATAAAAAGAGAGAAGGGATGAGAGAAGTAACAATAAACAAGAAGAAGGAAAACATGAAAGAGAAAAAAGGAAGATGGTAAAACAAAGAGAAAGGAGGAAATAGCAGAAGAGATAAGGAATGAAAGTTAGATAAAGAGAAAAAGAAAAGGAGAGACAAAAGAAACTGAAAAATAAAAATAAAGAGGAAAGTGAGAGAAAGTATCGTAACGGAGACTAGTTTAACATGTATAAAACACATGTCAGAACTTAGGATGAGAATGTCTTGACAGAATTATTCCTTGAGAGATGAATCTGTCAAAGACGATATTAATTGACGTATAAATTAATTAAGTAGATCCACATTAATAAGACCCCAGGCTGTACTAAAAGATAGTCTTTCTAATTTCGTTACAAAGATATGCTTTGACTTCTCTGAATACAATAAAGCCATATACATGCATTCTCTTCAATGTAATATTATAATTCTGTAATGTGATGTACAGGATGTTCAAACCGATGTAGAAACAACTACTTATTCTTTAACTCATTCACTTTTCCTCCTTTTGTAGGAGATTCCTCAAGTCTGACTCTGGGAGTTCGCGTGTTGAGCTCTCTTAAGGGGGGAGACGAGCGCGGAGGAAACATGCAAATTCTTGGGTACAGTAAAAAAATTATAAAGGGGAAAATTGGGGATCAATGAAGAAAATAATTATATTGTTTATTTAACAAACTTATCCAAATAGGGTCTGCCGAAATTGACAAAGCATACTTGATAATATAGAAGAGAAACAATAAAAACGTTAGATAATATAGAGACAATACATATTTGCTTTGGATTTACAGTATGTCAATTTGGTATTCATACACAGGCATTTTTATTTATAAAAATCTAATTTTCAGAAAGTTTTTAAAAGTAAAGAAAAATATTTATTGTGGTTTGAAGGAAACACTAAGTTATATAAAAATATGTAGTTCAAAACTTAATTATAAAATAAACATAATTTTATCAAAATAAATAATCTTTATTACACCCGAATACAAGCCAATTTGATATTCATACACTAAAGAAAACACTGCAGTGTATTTGCTTGTCTAACTTGCTTAAACATTAATGCAACATGAATACTCTAAGTTGTGCATTTGTTTACATCTGACTACTGTGTTGGTTGTGTACACTGGCAGTCAGTCGCCTCCAAAATCGGTAAATGTAAAGAACTCAGTTCTGATCTCAAGGATACAATTGTAAATCTTGCACTTAAGGGATATTCTTTGAGAAAAATAGGGCGACTGATAGGCAAATGTCATGCAACAGTACAGTATATACTAAATAAATTCAAGTATAAAGGTTCAGTAGAGAATGTTCCGAGAAAACCTAAACAAAAGAAGTTAAGTGAAAAGGAGGAGAGAACCATTGTGAGACAAGTGAAATTCAACCCCAGAATTAGTGCTCCAAAATTGCGGTCTACCCTAGAAGTTTCTACTGGTAAAAAGGTATGTACTGAGACAGTTCGGAAGGTGTTACGCAGAAATGGCTATCATGGAAGAATGACTAGAAAAAGGCCGTATGTAAGTAAGAAGAACCGTGTTGTAAGACTACAGTTTTCAAAAGAACATGTAAATAAGGGGCAGGCATTTTGGAATAATGTTCTCGTGTCTGATGAGACTAAAATCAACCTGTTCGGTTCAGATGGCGTTCATAGTCTGGAGAAAAGCCAATGCGGATAATGATGTGACCAATACAACACCTACAGTAAAACATGGGGGTGGGTCTATAATGTTGTAGGGGTGTATGTCGGCAAAAGGATTGGCAATATACAGTTCATTGACAATGTTATGGACAAATTTGTGTATAACAACATTCTTCGTAAGAATGTTAAACAAAGTGCAGCAAAATTGGATATGCTCCCTTCGTACATGTTCCAAGAAGATAACGACCCCAAACATCCGGGGTACTTAAATAAGACTTGGTTGATATAGAACGTGCCAAAGCAATTGAAAACACCTCCTCAATCTGCTGACTTAAACCCTATAGAACATTTATGGGCGTTTTTGAAACCTAGGGTCCACAGCAGAAATCCTTCTTCCAAAGAAGAATTGAAGAAGGTGGCTACTGAAGAATGGTGCAAAATGAGTCCTGAGATATGAGATAGGCTTGTTAGATCCATGCAGCGTAGATGTCAAGCTGTTATTAAAGCTAAAGGTTACCCTACAAAGTATTAAGGACAGTTCATTTTTTCTTCATTTTTTTTATTTTTTCCCCCATTCTGACTGTATGAATAGAAAAGTGACTATAAAATTTACAACTTTTAAAGTTTTTTAATATACGTTAAATGTTTATAGAATTTGTTGATTTGTATATATTATGTAAATAAATGTACCTGAAAATGTTTAGTTAATGGCAAAATATAATTGCAATATTCTCAGAATTAAAATTGTGCTATTTCAATTATAAAATCTAAGTGTATGAATAACAAATTGACATACTGTATGTAATTAACACAGAAGAACTAGGAACTAGAATGTATGTAAAAGGATAATTCTGAATGAAGAAGAAAACCAATAATGAGAGCTTTAATATGGTAAAATTGTTTGTACTAAATTGTATTACATCAGCCGCTTAGAGCCATGTTGTCCTAACTCAATTCTGTTTATTTTTAGGAGAATTCAATTACTTGAAACTATACAAGTCACAATAATAACTGGCTAAACAATACGTAACATTAACTGATACAGAAGGGCAGTTAGAACATCATAGATAAAGAATAGTGGAGTTAGAACAGCCTGCTTCTAAACAGATGACGTATTAAGTTGTTTTAATTAAACAGTCTTATACAGTGTATTCACGTAGAGTTTCACGGCCGGAGTTGCTATGATGATCTTGAAGAAGATTTTCGGGCTGTAGGCCGTGGCGAAACGTCGGGGAACTACAATTCTCACGACCACGGCCTATAGCCCGAAAATCTTCATCATCATAGTCTTATACAGTATTTACTGTGTATGTGTTTTTTTTATACGTGAAAGAAAGAAAGAGATCGTTTGTGCATGGGAGTGGGATAGTGTGTGTGTGTGTGTTCTTTTAAATGTGTTTTGTAGATTACATTTTAATTGAACGAAGAACGAAGCCGTGTTACACTTACTGATATGTACATAGGTGCATGGATGAGTGAGAAGAAAAGAGCAAAATGTTATATCTCTATTTTTAATTATGAGTGTATATGTGTGTGTGTGTTTATATTATATATATATATATATATATATACATATATAACATGAAAAGAAAAATAAGTGGCTGAGTCGGGATTTGAACCCGAGTTTCTAAGTTTATACCTTTAGCGCTCTAACCAACTGAGCTACTCAGGAATCCTAACGCAAACATTTATTTTTCTTATATATATATATATATATATCTTATTCCCAATTTACACGAAAGGTAGCTGGATATTGTTCCATCTGCCATCTTGTGGCCACTATAACAAGTAAGCTTTATAAAGAGAATATTTACTTTATAGCAGTAACGCTTGTATATTTAGATGTTATAACTATATTTTTGACATTATGTATATAAATAAATAAATATATATATATATATATATATATATGCTGCCTTGTCACGCAGCGGTCCCGGGTTTGATCCCCTGTCGTGAAAGTTTTTCTGGGTGAGGTTTTTATCGGGGTTTTTCCTCACCTGTAAGACAAATGTCAGGAAAACTTTAAGGCCCAAACGGTCCCCGAACCGAAATCATATGGCCGCCAAAAACATTCCTTATCATTATCATCATCATCATCATCATCATCCAACACCGGTGTGGAAAGCAATGGGAATCTACCACTCCTACAATTCCCTAGTAAAGCTGCAAGCATAGCATTAAAATGCTATGATTGAAGTGAAGGACCTGCCCTCGGGCAGAATTACTATGGATATATATATATATTTAATCGTGGAACATAAATAGACAAGAACAATCAAGCAGCCCCGTCCGCACTCTTATTTTAAATGCATGATTTTTTTTCGAAAACAAAATTTCTATACAATTCCACTATTATAAGGTAATATTTTGGGACCCGGTTTTCTATAAGTGACGATAAGGAACTCTGAACCAGACACTAGACAGGATCACAGTGGCAGGTCTCCCTCGATCTGTAGTTACCAGTATCATAGCAATTGCTGAATATATCGTAGAACAAAATATAAGGGGGGCACAGTCAAATCCAAAATGGAGTTTAAAATCAGTCGGCCCTGGCGAGCTAGTGGTTTCATGATTGCCTCTGATTCGCGATTTCAAAGCCATCTATGTCAATTTATTTTATTTCAGGGCGTAAAATTCTGAGAAATGGTTCCTCCGGATGGGAACCGTGGGTCCCGTCTCATAAATTTATAACGAAAAAATAGATCTCAATACCGGTCCGTAGACGACGGTATAAGACAAGGCCTGGGAATAGAGTAACGGAACGTGCGTTAAATGCAGTCCCTATGGTTGACAACGTTTCTCATGAAATTTTGGCCAGAATGGGACCGGTCTCTATTTGGGTAGTTACGAGTACAATAAATAGCGATTCCAGGTTGAAAAAGAAACGTCTTAACGTCTGGGGGACCCAAAATACCGACAACATACCATCCCTATATAAATCCTTAGGGAGAGACTTTAAGACGTGGGTCCCAAGTCTGAAGATTTACGGGTTCGTAATAGAACCTCATGCCTAATTTGTGCCTCTAAGCAATATTTCAACCGACCTTCCCTATCCAAGAAATATTTTAGTTGCTTACTAGATGTATAACTGAGACGATGTGCTGATCACATGTCAGTCGTTGACATCTGTAGGGGAAATAAGTGTAACTAAATTAGCTAGGTAAATAAACTCCCCATAGGGAGCATGTCCCCAAGCAGGGTGTAAGGAGTATCGTAAATAAATACATACATAAATATATATATATATATATATATATATATATATATATTCCCAAGCAGGATGTAAGAAGTAGGCCTATCATAAATAAATAAATAATAAATAAATAAATAAATAAATAAATAAATAAATAAATAAATAAATAAATATATATATGTGGTATGATAAGAAAGATAAATGCCTGGACGGGATTCGAACCCGGATCTCTGAGTCTGTACCTCAGTGTGATATCCATTACACCACCAGACGAATCCAATTCAAACATTTATTTTTCTTATATATGTATTATATTCTCCATTATTACTAGATGTCGCGAGAACTCGGTCTTCACTGCCATCTAGTAGCTGACTATAACAAGTAAGCAAATTAAAGAGAACATTTTTACTTTATAGCAGTGACGCTTTATCGATGTTATAATTAAATATTTAACATTGAGCAATGCAAGGCATAATATGGTATGATAAGAAAAATAAATGCCTGGACGGGATTCGAACCCGGATCTCTGAGTCTGTATCTCAGTGTGATATCCATTACACCACCAGGCGAATCCTATTCAAACATTTATTTTTCTTATATATATATATATATATATATATATACGCACACACACACACTTCTATTGAGCATACTGTCTTATTTACTTGTAAAATTCATAAGTTTGACGCCAAAAACCATGGCGCGATAGCCCTAGGGGGCCTTTGGCGCGATAGCCCTAGGGGGCCTTTGGCGCTCAAGCCGATTTCTGGCCTCACATCCAAATTGTTAATCAAAGAGGTGGAACATCCGCCAGTAAAAAGGTGACATTTGATCAGCATAACGGGTCCTACAGACGTTAAATTATGTTTATCATTGTTAATTCTTAAGTTGATGAAAGTGGCGTCGGTTTTCTAAATATTACAGAATACCGTATTGTAATGTTCCATTTCTCGGTCGTTTATAAGACAGTCTTTTTTTTTTTAATGAGACGTTAGTAAGAAATAATAGTAATTTATAGAATGTAATTTTGAACACAGTTTAATAAATGGTTTAAGAAGAATTAATTTAAAGACAAAATAACTATAATTTGAGAAAATTAACAATTTGCAACGTAGGACGGACCGAGACGTGCAGGGGTCAGTATCTAGTTCTAATTAGCGCTAATTGGTGGCTTCAAGAACAGAGTGGGGGAAGAGGGTAGTTCAAGTATGCTTCCGTTGTCATGACAACCTGTAAATACATTTGTTTTTATTAAACTAGCAGTTCTTCTCTCCTTTTCCCCTTTACTCCTACCCCTATCATACATTACGAGTCGCCATTTTTAATTCAATACACTTGTTATACTAGAGGACGTGGGTTTCAATCTTTCTTGTCGCTTATTTTAATTAGATTATATACCTGATCACCAGAGACTGGATATTCAGCCATTAAAAAAGACAGAAAAATGCAAACAAAAAGGTACTTAAAATATGTAATGTAGGCAGCAAAATATGCATTTAAATTTTTTAACAGAACATCAATGGCGTCCACAGTTTTTTTATAAGGGATACAAAATATTTTAGACGTTTTATCTGAGAAGTTTTTTTTAATAAGAATAAATTATTATTATTATTATTATTATTATTATTATTATTATTATTACTATTAGTATTGTCATTAAATTCAAGCTCGTCAATTAACAGATCCAATATCGATACATTCTGGAATCAGACAGGGTGACTCTTTAAGTCCATTATTCAACAGTATTATAGATGAAATAATGAAACATATAAAAATGGAAAAGGTTATAAAATGGGGAATGAATTAAAAATAATATGTCATGACGATGATGCAGTACTATTGGCGGGAAGTGAAGATGACTTTAAACGATTATCACGTATATTTAACCTAACAGCTAAAAGATTTAATTTCAAACTTTCACATAAAAAAAGAGTATCTGTATGATAACGTCCAAAGAACTCAAA